>JAVDBV010076391.1:0-31141 GCA_032619315.1 Piper longum
AGGTATGTGTTTCTTTTCTAATTATATCGAATCATTTCTAGTTACTTCTTTTAGGCTCAAGCAAAAAAAAAAATTCTTAAATCAATTGAAGCTCATGCAGACTTAGGTGTTGATCCTAAAGACATTTTTCTAATTATGTCGAATCATTTCTAGTTGCTTCTTTTAGGCTCATGCAAAAAAGAATTTTCTCGAATCGTTGAAGCTCATGTGAACTTAGGGGTTGATCCTCCGTGAGGGGACCAGGTGTGAACATTTTGAAGCTAATTTTCATGGGGAATAGAATCTACGAGCATGTGCATAGTTCTGCCTCTGTCTATGTTGAAAGAATTATTAGCTGTGATTTATCGAGTGGCTTGTTTGAATAGAGATGTAGCAGTGATGCACTTGGTGTGGGAGCATGTACTGACAATGCCTTGGACGAGAAGGAGCACAAATATGTTTATCATCCAGATGGACAGCAATTTATCAAGGTTGTATGATTTTTGAAGAAAATGAATGGATCTCGATCTGAATTTGTCTATCCAAATCAATGAAAATAATATGAGTCAGTGGTTGGTATAACAATATTTTTATATTGCATTGTCATTGCAAGGGTGTTGAATCTGCTATTTCTTGGTATTACTGTGTGTTGAATCTGCTATTTTTTGGCAATTGTCAAGTACTACCTACTTAGCATTTTATGTATGATCTTAATTAATTTTACAGTATATTATATTTTAAAATTTTTATAAACTATAATATTAGCCCTACAAATGTTGAAGACATTATATTATTAATATAAAATATCAGACACTCGGTCGGTCGTTCGATCAGACAAAAAAATGTCCATGTTTGGTTTATTTTCGGTCGGTCAAATTCGGTCGGACATGCTTCGGACATCAGACGATCGAACAAATTCGGACGTCCACGCCCACCCCTATATGTGATGTATATATTTGTTACTTATAAGACCCAATGGACAAGTAGAGATGCGCAAATAATAGCATTTATTAATTATTAAAGTTGTGTGAGTGCATAAGTTGTCATAAGAAAAATAAATAAATAAACTAAACACCTCTTTAGTTCAAAATATTTACAATACTGAAAATGTTTATTCACAGTCACAGTTACACTAGCTAATATGTTAAACTTTGAATATCTTTAGGCTATCCACGGCTGTCCTCTTTTATAAATCAGTTTGCATTTTATAATTGAAAGTTTCACAATTCGATTATTTCCTGGGATGTAAACATAGAAATAGCCACAATTATTAGCGTTTGGATGGAGGAGCAGTATAGTTCACATCAGTTGGACACGAGAGCAGCTTTCATTGTTCTAAACAAAAAAAATTATTGATAGAAAAGTTTGCAAATAAACTTCCTGGCATAGAATGTTAACTAATTTGTTGCTTTTTTGTAGATTATTTAGCTCATAAGATGGTAAAACACCCTCAATAAGAAAGAACTAACAAAGGTAATCTCTTCATTTTTACAATTTGTTAGCTGTCGCATTATAAGAGCTCATCACTTCAATGAGGTCAAAACACAACAGCTTATGTATTGTAGCCTGCATTTTCCCTGGTAAACATAGCAGCCAGACACTAAATGAATATGACCAAAAGATTTATAATAAGCACAAGAATATCACAAAAGATCTTGGTTAGAAAATGACAAAGAATAACTCATCTATCACACTGTGCAGGGAAAATACTATAGATACTAAATTTACCAATAAGGCTTTAAATTGAACAATGAAAAGAAATGTGGCAGACAAGTAATCAAAAGAATTGCTGGCAATCCCCACAGCCAAACTTGATGTAGATATAAGAACAAGGGGAGAGCTCCAGAATAAGGTTAAAATGTTAAAATCATAAAGGCACGAATCAGTATTATTTAAACTGATCTATATTTTAACTGGCTAGTCATTATACAGCCAGGCGTCCCCCGTTCTCACCCATTCTGGGTTTCTGGCAAAAGAATCAGTCCTAAACATCAACTTCCTTGGGGTGAAGTTCATCACTTAACACCATCTTAGTTGAAGTTGCCAACATCGCACGTAGCCAACTGTAAATGGAAAATAATCCAAAATTGCCAAACTTATCCTGATGGTAAATTACTTATTTCTTTTCTTTGCTTCACTGTAAAGCACCACTCCAATGACGGTAAGTGTGTAACCAAGCATCCCCGTCACAGATACGGGGTTCCGAAAGATTAAAATTGATATAACCACAGCAACAGCACCCTTTGCATTTCCCAACACCTACAATAAAGCCAATTAATTAGTTTATCCTCTTGAGCCCCACTGGAATCAAAAATAAATTCCAACCAGAGTGTATCTTTTATGAAGAAGGTTGGTCTTAGGAGCCACATCAAGTTCTGGATCAATGGAAATGCAATTCATTGGCTCAAAAAGCAGTCAAGATTATCATTAAAAAGCTATTTTATAAGAGAGAATTTCACATCATAGCTGTCGTCATTATCTCTTTCTTATCCTACCTGTTGGGGCATAGGTTTATATTACTGATTATACTTGCTACAATAAATAAATCGATGACATAGGAGCCATATGTATCTTAAGTTTCCAATGCTTTCCACGGCCTAAAGGGATATAGATGGAGGTTATAAAGAAAGACATGGAATAAAATTTGAGCATTGGAATGGTCCACAATAGAATGCAGTAGACAAAAAGGATCTATAACCCTGACTAATTTTTTGGGCTAAGGTGGATAAAAATAAGATAAACACAATTGAAAAGAAGAAAACATAAAGGGGGAGACCAAGCAAAAGGCTGTTGCCAAGCCCCATAGCTAAAGATGTATGACATCAAACATGTGATTATAAAAAAGAGTCTGAACACTTAAAGCACCATGAACATGTACAACAATTGCGACAAAGAAAGAAAATGATTAGACAAATTAGCATTATTTATTTGTCATTTTGATTCTTTGGTAGAGTAACAAAGAAAGCAGATAAGCCAAGAACAACATACTTGGAGCGTAAGCGCGCTGGTGTGCTTGGTGACCAGAAAATTTGTCAAGTTCACAAAATATGCCAGGGCAGAATTGAAGAGCAGGTACCAGACTATTTTAAAGTCATCTCTCGCAAGTGCTAATGTAATACCAACTACATTCTTTTCCATTATGAGGGTTGCAGGGAGAAGGAAGACAACAGCAATGGGCGCCATATAAAGAAGAAGGTTCATAGAATTGAGCTTGTCCCTAATTCAATAAACAAAAAAATTCCTCTCATATTTTCCCAAACTTGCGTAAATTGTAAGTGCATGAAAAAATTGAAACAAAATGAGATCAAAGATAAAAAAAGGCTGTCATATAATTCTTTTAATATTCAAAAGAACTGCAAGTCTTTCTGAGCTTATTGCAATTGTCCCATTCAGCCCATACATTGATAACTCCTGAAGCACCCCATATAAAGTTTTATATTGCTTGGATGTCCAATAGATAAGATCTAAAATTAACAAGAAGTGAAACTCTTTACTACGTGTAAACGAAGTGAAACTTTTACTTACCCATCAGAAGATAATAATATCCCTTGGACAACGGATTTCAGTGCTCTAGCAGCAGTAGCAAGTACACAGATTATAAATCCAAATAAATGGAAGCTTGGCTCACCCTACAAAAGCATAAAACCATATGTGAGGAGAATTGCAAAACACAGAAAACATAATTATACACTATACCATACTGATAAGTTGAATACACTGTCGAAAAATAACAACTACGCAGATAGAAAACATGGGAAATGAGTTGTTTATGTTGAACTGTTAGAATTTACAGCAATTTTCCAAATATTTGTGTTTATTAATATTTGAGGTAACAATATGAAAAGGTCCCAAATGTGTGTGATCAGAAGTCGTCCTGTCATACAACCTCATTAATCAGGGTAATCAAACAATTATATCAAGTTCATACACTGGTTCTAATCAATTATAAGCCAGTATTGCAATCAGAAAATTACCAAACTTGATTGAGCCTTGCTACAAATCCAATCAAACAGACAATGATAACAAAAAGATGAACCGTGCCCCTGGTAAGAGCCATGAACATTTAAGCAGGGATAATATCTTTACTATGTTGTACAACTAATTATTTTGTTAGTTCGTGAAGATAATGATGGAACGTTGAGGAAAGAGGCCACTGGGCACCAACTGCCGCAACCGAACAGAGTAATAAGATAAGGCTCCACATGTTGAAGTTGTTATTCTGGCTTAAAAGGGTCTATAATTTGCAGTATTCATTCTGAACGGCACAAGAAGCTAAGATATATAATCAAGAATAATATGAAAGAGAATCTGCTATTAACTACATAAATTGATAAAAAAATGTTGGGAAAGTGTGATTACTTATCCATAAGAAGGAAGCTAGAGATCCATGGATGAGATTAGAAATAGTACTAGAATGAAGCTAGTTGAAAATTTAAGCGTTAGGGCATGCCTGAATGCATGGAAATAGCGCTACTAATACGTTATGAGAGTATTTTTGGTTTTGCAGATCCAACTGAAATGTAAAAAGCATTGGGGATTCGTTGTCAGTAAGAGAAAGATTTCAATAGACTGTGACAGCTCAGCTGAGACCCAACAACATATAATGAAGTCTCCAAATGTATGGTCTTAAAGAAGAAAGCAAGCTACCAGCAATGGAGCAGTTTGCCGTCTTACAAGTAACTGAGAAAACTTGTATTAAGAGAAGCAATAACTTGTATATTACTATATCAGAATCTTGATGCAATTCAAGCATATTTCTTTTAATTAAAAAGCTATGACCAAGAAAATTATTGTTAAAGGCCACTTAATTATCCAACAAAATTAAAGAGTTTGTCAAAAAAAAGTTTTTCCGTAATATATTAACCAAGATGAAAGTGTAAATTTGGACTAAGAGCTAGGATCAAAGCACAGATCTTCAAATCCATACATGTTAGCTCTTCTTGTCTCCAATCAGAAAGCACAAGGCCAAAAAAAGTACGGTTTTCTGCTAATAGAAACATAGTTATCCTCAAATCACCCTATACTTCACCTTCAAAGCTCAATCCAAACAAAATTTGTATCCAAAATAAAAAGCCCCAATAATTCATATTCACTTCTCGATTCAGTCAGCTTTTTAAAAAACCGTACAATTAAGCTAATCAACAAAAATTCTCACTGCAAAATCATACACTTCTAAATCAATTCATTGTATCCAGCTAATTAATCATTCTAAATCGATTTAAGAAAAAGCTAAAGATTCACTCAAATTAACTTCTCAAACTATAAAGATCAATATATCTTAGAAATCAAACACGAAACAGAATTCAAGTCAAAGTTAAAACCAACCCATAACGATTCAGTTAATTCAACAATATTTCTCCCTTCAAAATCACAAGATCCTAAAATCAATTCATCATATCCAGCTAATTAGCCATCCCAATTATTTTTTTTTTCAAAAAAAAAAGCTAAAGATTCACTCAAATCCACTTCTCAAGCAATAAAGATCAATGTCTTCGATATCAATCACAACACAGAATTCAAGGCAGAGCGAGAATTCAGCCCATCAACAAAAGTCCTCGCTTCAAAATCACCCACTACTGAAATCAATTCATCATACCCAGCTAATCAATCATCCCAAGTAAGATCACCTTTTTTTCAAAGGACGAGCTAAACCTTCCCTCAGATCACAACAACAACAACAACAACAACAAAAGAAAAAAAAAAGGAGAGACACAGAGAGAGAACGAGAGAGACGCACCCCACTAGCAATGACAACGCCGGTGACGACCGGGACGAGGGTCACGTAGGTGAGCCAGGCCTCCCTCTTCACCGTCATCAGATACGCAAACACGGCAGTGAAGAAGGGCGTCGTAGCCCCAATCGCCTGGTTGAACGACACCGGCAGGTACCGGAGCGAGACATTCCCACTGACCACCGAGCCGCAGAAAATGGCGGACAGAGCAGCGATCTTGAAAAACTGCGGCCGGGATCGCACCGCCTGCATGGGGACGATCCGCATCCACGCGATGGCGACGTAGCTGAGCAGGGAGCAGGCGGTCATGTGGCACATGGTGAGGAAGATCGGGTACCGGAAGCCATAGTTGCTGAGCAGGTACTTGTTGAGGAGGAGGACGCCGATGTTGGAGGCGTACCAGGAGACGACGAGCCCCACGGTGAACAGCCGGTTCGACCCCTTCGCGTCCGACCCCATTCCTATCGAATCAATCCCGATTCGCCGCCGCCGCCGCCGCCGTCTCGGTCGCCGGAGATGGGAGCAACTCCGGCGAGGGGGTGGAGGGCAAAGGTGGGAGCTTTATGAAGGGGGGTGGATCTGGGGTGGTTTCATGATGGGAAAGGTGTGGACTTTGTAGGGGAGGGGGGGTAGATGGCGGCGTCGGTGGTGGAGGGTGGCGATCCCACTGCGCAGACACGGGGTAGGAAATGGAGAAGAAGCCGAAGAGGTTGAGGGAGGGAGGGGGAGCCAGAGAGAGAGAGAGAGGGAGGGTGGGCCATGGCCTAATCAAACTCGAATTTATTTTTAATGTTTTTAAGTTTTATTTTTTTCACAGCCTTAGTGCTTTTATTTGATTCAGCTCAAAAGTTAAAATGGTTTTTTTATTTGTTTTTATTCGGCTCCACTCTAAAAACACCAAACACTAATATACAATAATAAAATATCTAAAGTGAGAAAAGAGACCTCAGGCTCAGTTCCATTTGGTTTGGTTCCTGTCAAAATACTTACAATGTTTTACATGCGGGCTTATATAATGTTTTCTGAGTTTTTTATCCGACAAGAGAAAAAAAAAACATGTTATACTTAAAAGAATTAAATATAATTATCAAAATAAAAAAGAAAAATTCCCCCCCTTTCTATAATAATAAAATTAACTCAATTTATTTTAAAATAATTTAATAAAAATATGTCAATACTATCTCACTCTCAACTTTGGGACAGCCTCTCTTGGCCATATTGTCTCGACGGTCACAGAGTTTAGTGGGTCTTGGATATTAGCTGTTGTTGGCGGCTAGAAAATTTATGAATATTTTTTAAAATTTAAATTTAATTAAAGGCATTTAAGATAACTTACAATTTTACCCCCTTTTTTTGATAACTATGCTTAATTCTTCAATGACTTATAATGTAGAAACTTATTTCCTTTTTTATGATAAACAACTCATAATTTTGATACGACCAAAAGAAGTCTCAAGCCTACCAATTTTTGTGTCATCTAAGTTGATAATGGTATTGATATTGTCGCATTTGTGTTGCCTGTTAGGTTTTTCCTATAGTTTGGTATTTATAAGTGCTTGTAAAATATTAAATCGCTTTGAAAAGATCCTAGATCATTAAAATAAGACTTTTATATAAAAAAAAATTATCATATCATTAATAATCTATTTATATACTTATAGGTTAAAATACTTGATCATTCATTTTATCATTTAAAAATGATTGAAACTTCAAAGAATGTATTTGTTTATGACCTACGGGTTTGACATCTTAGGGTTTAATTAGCATTTTGGGGTCGAATTACTTGAGAAGCATGATTAAGATTTTGAAAAGGCATAATAGGACATGTCTAGCTAACATTCTAATAAGTGTTTTTTTTTTCGTGTAGTCAAATTCGACGGGGTAAGTCATTATTTATACTTAGGGTCTGTTTCATTGGCAACAAATTTGTGTAAATGCATGAAATTTTATTTTACACTAACTAGGATGCTTAAGTAGATATTCCAATTTGTGCCAATATGATACCAAAAAAATACGAGAATAATTACTATTAGGAGTAGCTGATACTTTATTATCGGTCGTTGGAATATAAGAGTGAGTGTTTCATCTATTATTTCTTCTTTTATTTTTTCGTGAACGAATATTTTAGCCACATTCTTTATCTATACCCCTAGTCAAGTAACGGTAATTTATGATAATCATAATTAGATGATTTTGGATGTTAAATTTTTTTTGATTAATCAATTAATAATCTATACAATAAATCATTTTGTCGTGTAAAATGTCAAATTAAATATTTTCCTCTAGAAAATCATTTTCCTTTTCAGTTTGATTTGATAGATTTTGACAAAAAAAAGAAAAGAATACTTTTTTAACAGTTAAGAGTGTTTGGATTGAAAGAAAATACATTGATTAGTGAAACGAATTTTTACAAAGTGGGGCCCAATAAAAAATCCCTTCAAAACCATTTTTTTAGGAAATGCAAGGCTTCCCTTCTGTCTCTTTACAAATTAAAGACACACAAGAAATTATGTTTTTTTCCCCTCAAATTATATATATATTTTCCCTTGTAATCCATCAAACCAAATAGACCACAGCCTTAGTTATATGTCATAAAAATTACTCGTACGAATTTACGAAACAATGTGTGATAACTTTAGTATTTAAGACTCGAGTTCAAAGTGGATTTTATTTCCTATAGAAGCAATCGACAATTGAACTCAAAAAGAAAGCATTGTTACAAACGAGGGAAAAGAAGGAACAGCTTTGTGGAGGGACAAAACGAACCAGGCCAATCGCCGGTATTAGAAATGCAGGGGTGGGTTCATACTTTGGATTTATTAGGAAGACCCTCCTGGCCATCTCTTTCGGATCGGATCAAACACATACTCTATTTTTTTGGATTTGGGAATAATATATCCAAGAATATTTAAAGTTTAAACCGAATATGAATTATTTAGATGGCTTGACGCGAATGTAAGGAGCGTCCTACAAAAACATAAGCCTATTTTATTTCGTTTGTCTTAGGTCTTTAAATAATCTAAGTTTAAAAGTTGCAAATCATTTCATCGTTTCTTTGGTTCACCGATTGCTATGATTAAAAAAGAAAATAATTTATTGTCTATATTTAATTTTTTTCTACGATTACAAAATCTTGACTATGCGAGACTTTATGGCATTTTCATGGATAATCGGTCCCAGTTTTGTATTATTTAGCCCTAAATGGTTTTTTAATATCGACCAAACAAACCCTAAGTGTTTTTTTTTTAATTTTAATTATATAAAATATCTATGAAGAGACTGGTTGACATAAGCTGGGTCAGCAGGTCATTAATGAAACAGGTTTCATTCTAATATATCCCCATGTGGTAGGGGGCCGGTTAATCAGGCCTATCATTTTCTTTTCTTTTTAAATTGAAGTCATTGTCATATATGTAAAATAACTAATTCGTAAAAAATAATTCTTGTTGTCTAGCTACCAGGCTACTTTAAAGTTTATTAAAATTTTGGATGAAAATTATTGAAATTAAAAGTAGATTAAAGGCATGGTATTATTTCAACAATTCATGAATATTGAACAATTTTTTGCGACACTAATTTTGACAATAAACTCTATGAATAGAGTAAGAGGTGTAATGTTGGGTGGATGTAAGTGTGTGGTAGGTTATAGAATTCCTTGAAAAAAACTAATTTGACTAATTACTATTAATAATAAGTCCACGGTATATATTTTGTATAGCATGCAAAACAATTTTTATATATTCATTTAACTATTCGCATTTTAAAAAATGATCGGGCATGAATTAAAAAAATGGACCATTTTCTTTTAAAAATACCACGTTAATGAATACGTTTTTTCTCCCTTTATTACAACATTTATTCCCTGTTCATGAATTTCATATCATTTAATTAGCTAAGTAAAATAATACGATTACTTTAAACTACATACATAATCTCCATCTCTCTATCTCTCTCTCTCTCTATCTCTCTCTAAGTATTTTGATGTTTGTGTCTCTTAATAAATTATGGTGACAACATTTATATTGGGTAATAAAGAAAAATGCACGTTCATGCTTGTCAAAACCTCTTTAGTTTATTAGGTTGTGATGAATTATGACACTGCCATACGTACAATTATAACATTTATTATACGTATTTTTTGAGAGTGACATTGTAATTAAATGTTAACATGTACATACACCTCTATTAGTTTGCTCCTTTTCCATTATTAACATATATTATTCTAACTTTCTACGAGTTCAATGCGTCTACCATATTGACTCGGTTTGAAGGGCATTTAACACCATTCAAGCAAATTGGTTCTAGACCAAACTAAGTAGGTACAAGAAAAAAAAAAATCTTGTCATTAAATTGTTTTTAGCAAAATATGCCATTTACCTATGCTCTTATTCATGCCAATGTGATTTACATTGTTAAAGCTAAAATATAAAATTAATTTTTTTCGGGTTAACATCATATTATGTGTAAGGAGTGAAATCTTTCCATTTAATACTTTACCATCATAGGGTGTGTCTAAAAACTTCAGGTATTTATTCTAAGGGTGCTCGTTGGGTACTCGAGTGACCCAAACCAACCCGACACTGCAGGTTTGAGCCTAATTGATTGGGTTTAGTTTTAGAAAATTGGACACCCGCCTTATAATGGTTAGCTTTGTCTAATATCCAATTCCAAATGATGTAAAATTCGTAAATTTGTGTATAGCATTATATAAGTCATACTAAAAAGGTACATGTATTCGCATATAAAATTATCATATTTTGATCTTCAATTTTTAAGGTTAGACTAATTAATTTCTCATTTTTTGTGTAATTATTTTTAACCAGTTCTAATTTGAATCCCATCTCCTATAGCATAAGTTATCACATTCAAGATTGTATAAGCTATAAAAATTGATATTAAATTACTCATCTTTAACCTATAATTCATTCATGACTCAATATTGTATAATGAAACAGGAGAATGAGTTTATAACTTACAATATTGATTCTCTTTGACTACAACACTACAATATATTAGGATGTGCGCGAAGAGTTGCTTTGAAAAGTAAGGAATGTGAGACCAATAAAATAACAAAAGTTGTCAGCACACCACATGCCCAATCTGCTAAGTGCATCTGACCAAACTTTATACAGATATTATGTTAATTTGGATTGAATAGAGAAACCTTAGAGATGTTGTGAGATTGACTTTGAGTAAGATGTGCACTATAATTGATTTGGTAGCCAAGCAATTCTCCCCAAAAAGTTGAAGAGTTGACACAAATAATACATTGACTCGCCATTTGTTAATTGCCCGGTGTCGGCTACTACCTCCTTTTTTTTTTTTTTTTTTGAGTTTGAGAATATCAGATGAACTCAACAACATTGAGCTCTTTTTGTTTTTTCATGCCGTTGTTGAAAAGGTAAGAAATTAGGATGAATATAACGTGCCTAACATGGAGCAAGCAAACCAGGTGCCCAAAGACCAAACCATGATTTATTAAAATAACTATTTCGATCTCAACTAAATTTGTATTATAAGTTGTCTTCACAAAGAAGATTTTATTATAAGTTGGAAGTGAACATTCAGATAAAAATGTGAAGGAGCCCAGTTGAGGTGATCATTCATCATGTTTTCAAACTAACTTGCTCAAGCTTTGTTTTATGAGTAGAGCTCACAGTGAATTTGAAATTTCATTATGATTCACACATGGTTCATGTTTGATTAAATACATTTTGTGTCAAGCAGAGACAAACTCTTTCATAACTACACAAAATTCAAACTCACTTCTAATCTTAAAATTTTTTATTCCATGAGAAAATAATAGCATTTTATTTTTAAATAATAAAGACCTTGATGTACAATATAACGACCCAGTCCAAAGTACAAATCTAAAGGTGTGTAATATAATGATTAGGCATAAAATATAAACTAATGAGCCTAAGACATCTTTTCAAAAAATAATTAAATTGAAAATCTATATTTTATTTTTACTTATAAATAGAATTTTACTCCAGTAGGCATTAGATGCAAGGTTAAATTGAGAAATCTCACAATCTACCCGTCTTAAAAATTTTCATTATCGAATTTCCTACGTTTGACCGGTTGCTAACCTTGGCTTACGTCTTTCTCTAACTCATAACTAACAGTCTAACCAACGTCTTTATTTAAGCCCACTGCCTAACACAAAACTTGATACCATTTATAATAACCTAACATAAGTACAAATTAATGAACCTAAATTATCTTTTTAAAAGTGATTAATTAAGTTGACGATCTATAATTTATTCTAAATTATAAACAGGATCTTACCTTAATAGGTATTAAATATAAATTTCACATATAAACTATCAATAAAATAATCAAACAACAATTTGAACTAAGTCGAACATTTTACCAAGTTTGATTACATCTAATTCGAGCTTTGAATGGATAGAGGCTAGAGCCAAGCAGTCATGTGCACAAAGCAGTGCATATAATTCGTCGAGGTAATGATTTCAAACTGAGCTTCGGTTCAATAATAAGCATGACTTCAAACCAAACCAAATGCATTTTGCTTACAAGCTAACTTATCTTAATTACACCTCTACTTACAAATTGTCAAATACAACTATTGGGACCTTACATGAAGATATAACTAGGGTTGCCATTAAGTTCGAGTAAATGGGGTACCCAACCTAAACCAACTTGAAATACCAAGTTTGGTCCAACCAGATCGGATTCAAGTCTTAAGGTTCAGATCACTATTAACACCTGTTTCATGTGGAGTTTACATTCAAGTCTTAAAGGACCCAACCCCTATAAGGACCCAAACATGAAAATAAGTTAATTTTTGTTTTAAAATTTGATTTTTCTTTATATGTTTTACTATATACATGAAATATATTCTAGAATATGTTATATTTATTATAAATAAGAAAATTATCATAAAATATATAAATTTTGTCTGTTTTATGTAAATGCATATAATATATTTATTATCAATTTGGATTTGGTTCAATTCTGGATTTTTTAGACAAGGTCAGGGTCAAGTGTCTAAAAAATAGGAAAATACTTATATACAAATTTAGGTTTGGGTCTTTAATAACGGGTCAGGTTCACCTGCTGGCAACCCTAGGTTCAATGAGGGGACTCATGAGCTTTAAACTTAATTAATCCATGTACTTTTTGCTCTTCTTTGAAACAATTTTTAGAATCTTAAAGGTTTACTTTGATTATGAGAAAGAAGAAAAAAGTATGGGAAAACACAATTTTTTCACTTTTTCTTATTTGGTTTGCAAAAACATTTGATAATTTTTTCCCCCAATTATGAGGGAAAATCCCTTCACAACTATTTTCCCATTTAAAATAAGAAGAAATGAGAAAAGAATGAGAATAATGCTATTTAAGCTTTCCTTTCTTACTAACAAAATACATAAAGAAAAAATGGTGGAAATTTTGATTTCTTTTCTTTCACACATCAACTTTCTTTTATTTTCTTACTATCCAAATAAACTCTAAATGAGGTTTTCAAAAAGAGCCTTATGTACATGAGCTACTAATTTTATATGAACGACAACTTACATTTGGAGCAATTAAATAAGTCTCACTGTTCAAAATCCACATAATAAAAACAACTAATTAAAGTACTTACTAATTTTCAAATCAATCCAATAATAATATTATCATAATAATAATAATATTATTATTTTTTAAAATAATAATTAATTTTAAAATATCTTTATAACAATGAAATTTTAAAAATATAAAATAGGTCATATTTATGTTAAAAAAAATTTCAACATCTTATTTATGCACTCTACTTTTCATATATATATATATATATATATATATAATTATGTAAGACCTATTAAAAATGTTTAAATTAGAAGTGCAGCTCATAAAAACTAAATAAAGTATAGCACACTTTAATTTTTCCTTTACAAAATGATTGATTGTGAAGCAATAAATAGTGGCCACATCAAACACTAAACAGGCTCAAATATGAATGACTCAAAAGAGGGTATCATTTTATTAGTTATAACAATGAAACTCAACCCAGTTTGATTAAGGAGCATGGCTAAAAATCTCTTATGATTCCAAGCCCCACTAATTGATAAATCATTCTTAAAAAAAAATTGTGAAGAACCTAACAATTGTTGAAGGTGAATATATCAAAGCAAACAGCGAAATCAAATATATAAAAAGGCGGAAAAATCAGTCTCTAGTACCTTGTTTTTTTGGTGGCGACTTTTAATTGCAATACAGAAAAATTCAACCCTACCAACCAAAATTAGTTTTGTGCTGTATGACACTTGAATCAATAACTTTCAAGCAACTACGTCAACCCTCAAGAGGACCATAGTAAAATGTTTAATGTAGAAGAATAAAGAATTAAAAAAAAAAGAGTCCACATTTTTCCTATAAAAAAAAAAGAGTCCACATCACCAAAACTACAGATTGGAATGACTTAAGTGAAAATATCATGACAACCACTCACATTTTTCCTATAAAAAAAAATAGCCAAAATTACAAAATATATCACACAAGCAACCACTTTACCAACTATCATTTCTACCACTTCCAGGAATTAAAAGGACTTTCATTTCAATAAAGGCCAGGAACTGAAAGATTGCTAAGATGGAGATGAAGACTATTCAGAGTGCAACTACTAAATGCACTGATTGTTGCTATCTGCATATATAGACGTAGAAGGCATGATACATGTCTCTACTACAAAGAAACTTCAAATTGAAGAACCACATATACAGAAACTTGTTCAAAAAACTATGTTTAGCACCTAGATCTGGAAGAATGGCTCCGAGAATAAGATGACAAAACCAGCATACACCATGCAATAGCATCCAGGATATTAGACATGGTTGTAGGAGCAAACTGACTTCTATACTTTTCAAAAAGGTTCATGATCACAATCTGATGTGAAGAATATATTATAAAAGGAATACATTAAACAGTAAGTGCATTTATATACTTGCACGTTTGTTTGCTCAAATCTAGCATTAAAAAATCTAAGCCATCCACCGTATTGGCAAGATAATTGACACATACATACCATCAATAAAGAACAATTTAACCTTCTAAAAGGTGCAATACATCACAGGTCATATGTATGATAAATATGCTAGCCATACCCAAAGGGTATTGGGAAAATGGATCCTAAACTAGAATATCCATATGATTACATATGACAAAATTTTGAATTGTCGGATGCCCTTGATGGCACTGTCTCCCCTCCTCCTTTATCCAGGCTTTTGATTGGTAATGCACAAGCATTGGCGGAGTTGGTCATTAGCCAAAAACCAATCCCTAAAATGTAAAAGAAAGGAAGCTAAAAAAGTGAAGTAATTTTGTGATCATAGCAAAAGAGAAATATTAAGATGGAGAGTGGTTAAGTTCATTTCCCATAGCCTTTTATCCAATCTCTTGTTTTAAGGGGGAGTATAAAAGGAAGTAACTTCTAATGACTCCCTGATTGCAGCTTTGAGTAACTTTCAAATAGGCAAGTAGTAATTGGCAATGTAGTGACCAATGTTTAGCTCCTAAGCTACTCCGATTTGGTCGCCCCTGGCATTGTTTGAGCATCTAGGACACCTAATGGTCCAGTATGACAAAAATGCTTCGTTGCCACCATTTAGAGCCATAAACAGTTGAACATAAGCAGTCATGATGTGAAGATTACTGTCATAGTGGAATATATTTTCAGTGGTAACGAGGTATCTAAGGTGAGAAAAGATGCCCACAAATGTTATAACAAGTTCAAGTTGAAGTCAATCTAACTGTGAAACAAACTTATAGAAATACAACACGGAACTAGCATCCAGTTAATGAGAAGCTATGTAGGGGTAGTTATTAATTTAGAAATCCCATGACAATTTTGCATCAAATTGGTTATCAAAGCCTAGGTTTTTGATTCCATGGTGTACCCGTCGGCTACTGCCAGTTGTATGTATGACTGTACCACACATTTTATCTTCCCATCACCGTAGCTGGTCGCCCCCTCCATCTGTCCGCAAATCTTTTCCATATTCACCCTACACATCCTACCTTCCTAGGTTGTCCCCTCGATCCGTCGGCAAATCTTTTCCACATTCACCAAAAAAAAAAAGGGTATTGTACTCAATGATTATTTCCAATTATGACTCTTGACTCTCCAATTTCAACTAGCTATTGTGCTCCTACTGTAAAGGAAGAGTAGTATTGAATGAGCCTATTCTTCTAGCTATCTAGCTATCACGCTTCTACTGTCAAGGAAGATTAGTCTTGGATGGGTCTATTCTTCTACCTATCTAATCTTACAGGTTGATCTATTTGATTATCTTCTTTCAAAACTCGAGGTCGAGTTCTTTTCAAGAAGGGGAGTATGATGTAGGCAATTTAAAGTTATCAAAGAGTCTATTCTACGCTATATATCGAGGAGATATTTTTTAATAAATATAGGAGAATACGAGGAGCTAAGAAAGATGCAATGTATTAATTATTAATAATATTTTGTTTGCCAATAAAATAAAGCTTCCTCATTGTATCAAGATACGTTTGAGTTGAAATGAATTTAGATTTTTTATTTATATTTAGTATGTAATAGTTAATTTAGAAATCCCATGATAGTTATGCATCAAATCCCAAAGACAAGCAAAAACCAAGTCTATTAGTTCCAAAAGGCTTCTTAGGTTTAGACAATTAATAGGGTAGTGCTGAATTTCTCAAACCATGCTTGAGAAGATTGTTTGAGACCATAAATAGACTTTCGAAGACAACAAACCTTACTAGACTCCCCCTCATCAACAAAATCAGGTTGCTACATATAGACTTCTTCCTGTAAATCCCGAAGGAGAAATGCATTTATCACATCCAGTTGATGTAGTGGCCATCAAAATTGACAGCCAAGGAGACTAACATCCTGGTAGAGTTCAACATAGAAACAGGGCAAAATATGTTACTGTAATCCAAGCCATGAGTACGACTATAACCCTTAGCTACTAAGCGTGCCTTAAATCTGTCCAAAGTACCATAAACTTTCAATTTTACTGTGTAGATCCATCCACATCCAACCATTTTCTAACCTGCCTGTAGATCTCCCAAGTCCCAAGTATGGTTGTGTTGGAGAGCTAAAATCTCATCATTTATGGCCTGTTTCCATCTTGGATCATTCAAGGCTTCCATATATATAATCTGTAGGAACGCTGATCTTTGTCAAATTGTTCATAAGAGGAGTTAAAGTACTAAGGATCATACCTGTGTCAGGAGGAGCAGGAAAAGGTTGGCTCATGGGGGTGATGGGATACTCTTTATTTCAGCGAGTATACACTGGAGGAGGATCAACAAACTTGTTGGTAGGGGCCTGTTGTTATTTGAGGTAGATGATCATCCCTAGAACGTCAAGCATACACAATGGAAGGGTCTGCAAACCCCCGAGGTGAAGGCTTAGGCAGATCCATAAATGAGATAGGAAGTGATGGAGTAGATGCGAGAGAGCTGGGCAAAGCTGGTTGTGAGTAGAAGGGGATATGTTCAAAGAAACTGACATCCATGGTAATCAGTGTCTTCTCAAGGGAAGGATTATAACAAATATATCCTTTCTTATGTTTAGACAGAAGACACATTTCAAGGACTTAGTTGATAGTTTATCCTTCCTGGGAAGAATATGTACAAAGCAAACACACCCAAATGTCTCAAGTTTGAGAGAGAACAATGGTTTATTAGTAAAGAGCAACCGAAAGGGCATATCATTGTTCAGGATACTCTAGGCATTTGATTGATCAAATAGCAAGCTGTGAGAAGAGCCTCAGGCCAGTGGTGTTTGGGAACAGACATGGATCATGAGACTGTGTCTGATTTCATGGAGATGCTTGTGCTTACATTCGACAACTCCATTCTATTTTGGAGTTTAGGGACACGAGGTCTCAAGGAAGCATGACTGTGCTTTGACAGCTCGCAAGACTCACACCTAAGTTGGTAAATATTCTGGAAGGATGGAACCATCAGCTTTAGTTTATTCAAACTTGAGTGACCAAGACGAAGGTGCCACTCAAAAGCTGTGGAAGAAGATGATCCGAGGTTGACAGTGATGACACATGTTGGATAGGCTACCGATAGTAGAGATTTTCAAAACCAATCTCCCTCTTGCTCGTTGTATCCAGAATACACAACATGTAGAATTGAATGTAACTTGACAAAAGCCAGTACAACACAGCTTCTTTACAGAGAGAAGATTCATAGGTAATGAAGGAACTAAGAGCACATCATAGATACATAGATAATGAATAATAGAAATACTGCCTTTCCCAATAGTTGGCACTTTACTCCCATCAGCACGACCAAGAAATAAGGGATTTCGAAAAGGAGAGTATGTAATAGACAGATAAGTACTGATCATGTGATTTATAGCCCCAGAGTGTATAAGCCATTTGCTCCATGAGGCAAGAAAGGTGTTTGATATACCTAAATGAGCTATAGCAGCAGAAGGAACGGTAGAATCACGATAAGCCATCATGAGGAGATGCTCAAAGTCTTCATGCTGAGAGTAACACTAGCAGGGGTAGTTGGTTCAATGCATTTAGCAACTAAGACATTAGTAGAAGTAGTAGCATTGGGGACTAGATCCTTCTTAGTAGCCAAGTCTGGTTTCTCATGCTTCTTGCAACACTTATCCTCTTTGTATCCTTGTTTTTTGCAGGAGTCAAACGGTTGATCTTCCTTCTTTCCAATAGTTCGACCACCTTATCTTCATGATGAGCCACACTCTCTCCCCTTTCCCTTGTGGCAATAGAGTTGGGGCGAGTGGTGGCAAAAAGGGCTACACCTCCATCAATGTCTTCAAATTGATCAGCTTCTATAAAAATCCTTGACAGCCTAGAGAAGGTGGCATTGAGTGTAGTTAGGTTAGCACCAGTCAAGAGCTGATTCTTGGCAGAGTCATACTGAGGACCAAGTTCAGCAAGGAAAGAGATAACTTTAAGCTCCTCTCTTTGACGCTTACATGTTTTAAGATCCCCAAGATAAGGTTGATAGAGGTTGAGTTCTTCCCACTTCAACTGCACAAAAACTGTAATGTTCATGAAGAGGTCGAGTACCTTGTTTGGTGAGAAAGATGCCATCACATAATTCCTTAATCCTCTGAACATTGCCTTCAAGCCCATGTCTCTTTAACTGAAATACATAAGCAGTAGGCAGTAGCATCACAACACAACCCACATGAGGTTTCATGTCGTTCCACAGTCAGGACCTCACTTGGGATCATCCTTAGACCAAACAAAACTTGCTGCCCCTGGTTTATCTTATTCAATGTATTTAAGCCTCTCCTTGGAGATAAGGAAGGTTTTGGTGGTAGTAGACCTGGAAAGATATATCTTGGTACCAAAGAGTTTTGATGAGGTGATGGCTGAACTATTGAGAAATTCAGCAATAGAGATGGTGGAGGCATCAAAAGAAGTGGTAATAGGTTTGTCCTTCGCCTCCACGAATGCAATTGTTGGAGTACACAATGACTCGTCAACAATAGTCAAGGGAAAGCTGTGGGAATCCTAGAAGACTCGGCCACAAGCAAGATGGCAAAAAAAAAAAACAGCGGCAATGGTATGGTAGAAAGGTTTATAGGTCTGACAAGGTTAGATGCTTTGATACCATGCTAGATTCCAGAAAACAGGTGACTAAGAAATTGAGTTCACCATGGCTGACTAGATTTCATTTATATCTTTAAAACAGTTACAACAATGCACATGGTATAAGGGTTTACATCTTGAGAATCCCCCTCATCTTCTAATTAACAAAATATCATACATAATAACTTAACACCAGCTATGAAACAATTTAACAGACACGTACATAACAAACTCTAAACAACACTAAAAACATTAAAAAATAATATCACAATAACATTTAACAGGTAGAATGTTAATTCGTAAATAAATACTAATAAATTCATCTTCCATAAGAGAGTTGATGATAACAAAATCTAGTTTGCGTCCCTTATAAGCAAAGAATTTGAAGAACAAAACCTGATATTTTTGGGCCCTTCTTGAGCAGATAGCCAACACTATTCATATTATCAATTAATGTGTCAATGTCTGGGACTTTTAGGCCAATCCTATCAGCCAAACTATACAACACCTGTTAGGAAAGGGAAAAACTTTGTTGAAATAAAAAAAATTTAAATAAACAAAGATTTTAAAAAAAAAGCTAAGACATTAATCACATAAAAAAATTGATAGCAAAAATGACTTACAGAGATTGAAAAGCAATCTTTCTGATGCAATTCGGATTGTTTATTTAGGGCACTTAAGAAACGTTTAGCTTCCTTCTGTTGACTCATACCCCCACTTTGAGCAAAGTCCACAACACCATGTTCATACACTTACTTATCATGTAAATGATTCCTTCATAATTTCAACCACATCCTGCCACCATAAATTTATATGTAGACAAATTTTAGGTAATGCAGAGTTCTTCATAGATAAGTCTGAGCATAAAATGAATTTACTTGTCATAAGGTGAGATCTCAGTTTTGCATATAATTCACATAGGATAAACATAATGAGGTACTGTTAGTTTTTCTTTTTACACCCACCAAAGCATCTTTGGCTGTTGTTTCTTCTCGGAGATCCAGCCAAGCACGGGCCTCTGCAAGTCTAACTAGACTCTCCAATTGCCTAGCTGTTATTGGTGTTCCATCCGCGGAGGTGTTGTGGTCTCTAAGCCGCAAAAAAAAATTCTGTAAAATGTCAGCTGCAGGTTTTGACATCCTAATCAAACAAGACTGAATTTAATTTGAGAACACAGAAAGAAAAAAACTAGTTGACAAAGAATTTAGCACATCTGACCTAGGGAAGTCAAAATTTCTTGCATAAGCAATATATTTCCGAAGAAGAGGACCAGGCAATGGTGAACAATCTATATCCTTCTTGGGATCCAGTTTCAGTCTTGATGCTAAGGATCCACGTATACTTAAATCTATATCCCTATCAATTTCTGGGGATATAAAATGGAACAAATATGTCATATGACAAATCTTGTGAAAATAAAATTAATCAGGTAACTGCAAGTGCAGTATTAAACCTCTGCAAAGTTTTTTTCTGGGGAGGAAGGTGTTCCCCATATCCTGCACGAAGCTACAAAGACAATAAGCTTATTAAAAAAAAATCTTAATATTAATCCCAGTTCCTATGTAAGATACTATGTCAAGGAAAAGATGAATAGGCACAGATAAACAGAACTCAAAGTTTATAAACAAAACTTAACTGCTATGATATACTCAGAGAGGTGTGTATCCTGCAATTCATCGGGTCTATCAAGCAATATGAAGACCAAATCAAACCGTGAGAGGAAAGCGGCACTCACTTTCAAGTTCTCATTTACTGTCTTTGCACGACTGGCCACAATAATTAATATGGAATCAAATCACAAAAAGAAAGAAATCAATAAATTTTTCAAAGCATATGTATGGAAAAACAAAGGATGTTAACAAAAGTGAATATCTGAAATGTATAGGACATCCATAAAGCTCATGACTGTTCAGGGGAGTTCATTGATATTGCAGCCTTATATTATTGATATCTGAATGCTCAATGTTCATCTTTCATTCAGTGTTTTTATTTTCATATAGACATATGATAAATAAGATGCATAACCCCTGAACAATGGCTTTTGCAAACATAACCTTAAAAGGCAAATCTGTCGTTTTAAAGACTGGAGAGTTTCCTACATAACTTGTAATAGGGGGAGGGGGACAATTACTTGTAATGTCCCCCAACAGGATTTGCAGCTGCCAATACAGAAGTTCTAGCAGATAAGCTTGCCACAAGTGTAGCTTTTGCCACAGAGACAGATTGTTGTTCCATGGCTTCCAGTAGTACCTATAGCACCAACGAGCAGCGTGATTCAACTTCAAATTTACAAATTATATAGGAGGAAGGCTTCACGAGAGTTGAAAAAAGAACCTGGTGTTCTGCAGACATTTTATCAAACTCATCATACAACATAGTCCACTGTCTGCAAGTACCATGGCTCCTGCCAAATTTCACTGTTAATTTTTATCAATTATGTCTTTGCAAGTATGAAACAAAAGGAAGTTCAAATGTATTAACCATTATTTCTAGTCAGCCTCCAAACATAGGGGCAAATCGACTATGAACACAAATTGGCACAGACGTAAGAAATATTCCTTCCGCATAATATGTATGCTACTCAGTTAATTATAGTAGATATCTGGCATAGAGTTGAGCCCCTGACAGCTTTTCGCAGAAAAAAAATGCGGCTGATCCACTTGTCAACCTACCAGCCTCAAAGGCATAGTCATTTGTCATTGAATCTTTAGCAACAGCCACTGTAGCATTGGTTGTTGCATTGCCACAGACATAAAAGCCTCTAGGAGAAATAGTGGCAGCGGCTTGAAGAAGTTGGCTCTTGCCGAATCCAGGATCGCCTACAAAATATTATTCACCATATATTAATGATGTTAATCTAGTTCAATAAACCAAAATGAATGCCTTCTCTAATTCAGTCATGCATGTTGGGCAGCTAAAAAATGCCAATAACGGTGTAAGACTATTCAAAAACAACCAAAGACAATAAAAGCATAATTTTTATTCACCCATAATTTACAACAAAAAATAAAGTGAAACAGAATAAGACGGGGAAGTAGATGACCGCAGCAATTTATGAGTATATATTGAGTGCTGGATAATAAATTAAAGTACAACCAACAATTATCACATGAATATCTCCACGTACAGGGACTTTGTTCTGATCCAAAGAATGCTTTTGCACACCCCCAAACAATGCCAACGTCATACCAGCTGCAACTTAAAAATGAAATTTCTGTAGATAATTAACCAAGAACACTTGACCAATGATAGGAAGTATTTTGATCCTCATTTATACTTCATTAAGGGAGAATGTTGAATTTAAAAAATTAGCAAAAAGATATAAACTTTGCCCCAAATATATAATTGCATTGACAGAAATGAGATGCAAATTTCTAGCAACAGAATGATAAATGTTCCTCAAAGAATCTTCTCCTTTAACAAGTTCATGTCCATATATTGAGGGGCAAATGGATTGCACAATTTGGCGAAATATATCTGTATCACGCTCTTCAGCAAACTTGACAGTAAACTCCAGGTCTCTGGGTGAAAATGAACAAAGATCAAACAGCATGGTATCTCTAATCTCAGCATTTGTGACTTGCATATCTTCAGGTGCAGGTTGAGAATTTAAATTTCGGACTGAAACTGCTTCTATGTACAAATAGTAAATTCTTTGATTTTTGCTTTTGAATTTACCTGAGAACAAAATTTTAGCATAGTGTCATTCAGGCGCCAACAATTCAAAATTATTAATAGCATCATCATCCTCACTAACATCTTATTCCAGCTATATTAGAGGAAGGGGAGAACATATTTTGTATAATTGATTACTTGCATCACACAGAAAACTCGTGCAAAGAAAAAGTGGCAAAATTTTCATTGAATGCTTTATTGTTACAGCCATCCAAATAGGAAAGAAATGAGATGGTCCAAATAAATTGAATATACCCAATATAGATGATTGTTGAAAGTGAGATAATATTAATGGAGTCATTTTCCATTGCAAAGCTAGATATGAACAAATCCAACTTTTCTCTCCAATAAAGCATGATGACAAATCATAATTGCCACAGAATTGGACTGACAATTTAAGAGAACACCTGAGCTATTAGTTACTAGATCTAACTTGTAACTTTACAGTCTACACTTAATTGCTGACAAGTGAAGTCACGAGAAGCAATTGGTAAAGCCTATATACCCTTTTTTGTGTTGTTAATAAAAAAAGCAGCATAAATAATATTATAAACTACTTTGTGTTTTAGTGTACAGCCCCCAACATCCATGTAATTGTTGATCAATTTGATTATCCCAATCACGGTCACCACATTTCCAGGAATGCAAGAATCAACAAGATCTTCGGTTAATTCACACACTACTGTTCTAGGTACCCGACCCTGTTCATGGTTTTCAGACCCCAGTAGTTCCTGAACCCTCTCAAAAGAGAAATTATATCACAGGGGAACAAAATGATACAAATTTTCATACAAACACTTAACAAAAATAAACATGCCTTATCTTTTGAAAATCAATGGAGCAAGCAGTGGAACAGATCAGACTGAAATTTTTCCCTTTGCAGCTTAGGAATGTACAAATTGATGATGGCATATATTTTCCATCAGGAAACGTCCTGGTGATTATAGCTCAGCACTTTGCACAAGAGAAATCCATCTGCACCACAAGTGGCCGAACAGTACTGACCTTGACAACAGTACCACGCACTGACACTAGCTTGAATCATGGAGTCCGGGTGGTTATACAATTGGATATTCACTTTTCCCTTAACTAGAGAAAATTCCTTCGATTTCTCATCAAAGCCTACAATAATGTAAAAAACATTTTCCAAAAAAACTACATACTAGTAATAAAATAAAAGGAAGTATACCCTTTCCATATGACCAACAAAGCCTGTAATGTTAAAAACTATTTCCAAAAAAACTACATTTTACCAATGAAAAAGCATCGGAATTGTTGTATGCCACCTAAATCAGCATAGAATTACCACATGAACAGCGACTCCCATGCACAACAAGGCCTCCTTCGAAGCCAACTCTAAAGTCTCGTAAAACTTGCCCACTCCACACAATTTCTTTACTTGTTGAAAATCCACTGGCAAATAAAAGGGACCCTCGTCATTTTTGACCTGATTTACACCATCACACCAATTAACTGAATTTAAAATCATCAATTGATTCCAAATGATGAACAAATGAAAAAATAGTCAAGAAAGAGATTCTTGTATAGTAAACATAAAGATGTCAAGTGCAGGCTTTTGTAGATGCTAATGGGCAAGCTCCTCAGTTGATACAAGATCAAGATCAGGATATTGTAGTCTTGGAAGGAACCTTGTGATTTTGAAAAGCAAAAAGTAAAATGATCTAGCAAGCTCGATTGTTGAGGCTGAATACAAAGCTAAGCTAGAACTACTAAGAAACTAGCTTGGATGTTGCTTGGGAAGCTTGGTTTTCTTATCACATTTGCCATGATACTCTAGTGTGACAATCAAGCAGCAACTGATATAGTCAACAATCGAGTTTTTTGTCAGAGGACCAAGAATATCAAGTTGGAACTCCCAATATATCAGAGATAAAGTAAAGGAGAATATGATCACCTTGAAAAATGTTATGCAAGGATGCAGATTGCTGATATCTTAACTAAAGCATACCTGAAGCATGACATGAATATTTGCACTTCAAGCTATTCTTAGTTGACTCCCATCATAACTCTAGGCGGAGTGTTGAAGTATATAATATGAAGTTTAGTCATGTTGTGCATAGATTTTGACTCGGCCTTGTCTAGTTTTAAATTTAAGCTCTTGTTGAGATAGGCTCTAAATGTTATACCTGAAAATCTGCAATTTGTTCTAACCACTTTGGTGTGTATAATAAACTAAGCAAGATGTTGTGTCATGCGCAGCCTAAGTTAAAGATAGATTTTAATTTTATATATTAATCATGTTTGAATAATGATATAGATTATAATGATATGATGATATTTTAGATATAGCCTCCATTTTAAACAGACTTTAATTAAGAGAAGAGATGGAATATAATAATTTGATTTTTTATTTTTTTATTTTTCTTGTACTTTGATTGGTCTGATTGGTCAAATTTCTTACTTTTTATAAGAGTGCAACTTTTAGGTTATTTTTATTTTGTTATATTTTGATTGGTTGAATCTCCTACTTTGTATGAGAGTGCGACTTTTAGTTCCACTTTTATTAATAAGATTAGATAAGTGGTAAATGAATAGTGAGATCGACTTTGAGACGCCAATTAATCCTATCTTCTACTCTTTCCTACTCTTCCACCTATTGTTTATAACAGATTTTAATGCAACCGAAGAGGTGAAGCAGAAAATGTGGAAAAAAATACATAAATCTCATCTTTTAACACACCTGCAAACGGAAAGGCCACCATTATCCATCACCTACCTCCCACCAATTCACCAATTGATTTGAAATAAAACCACCAAATGATGAATGAGGAAAGAAACAAAGCCAAAAAGCAGAAAATCTAAACAATTCAAAATCCATTGGTTAATAAATGCCCTCATCATTTTCACACAATTGCACCTATCACACCAACTGATTCGACATAAAATTGCCAAATAATGAACAAACCTAGAAAGTGGCCGAAAAGAAAGAGGGGCAATCACATACTTATCATTTCAATGTCGTAAAGTCACTAGCAAAAAGACATATATCCTCATTGCTTTCCACCTAATCCACACCATCACACCAGTTGATTTTTAAACAAAAGTACCAAATGATGAGCAAGCGAAGAAACGAAGCGGAAATAAAAGGGGAATAATCACAATCCTTTCAATTGTTAAAAACGAATCACAAATAAAAAGGCCCTCATCATTTTTAACCCAGTTCACACCAGCTGGTTCCAAATAAAATCATCAAACAATGATCCTTTCAAATGTTAAAAGCAATAAACAAAGCGGAAAAAAGTACATTATCCTTTCCATTGCCAAATACTCATCATCGAATAAAAGAGACCCTCGTCAGTTTCAACCCAATTCCCACAATCACATCAACTCGTTTCGAACAAAATCACACTTGATAACGAGTAAAGAAACGAAATGGGAAAATGGTACTATGAGACGGTGTATCCTGGGAGAAGAGGGCTTGGGCGGGAGTGGTGGAGAAGAAGTGGGCCAAGTTGGAGGCGAGGACGGATTTGGGGTCGGCGTCGGAGAAGTCAGCTTTGGGGAAGTAGCTGGGCCAGACGGAGGCGAGGGGGTTGGAGGAGACGGGGATGGCGGCGCCGCCGGCGATGGCCGCCGGCACGACCATCGAGCAAACTGGGGTTTCCCGCGCGCGGGAAAGTTGTTGGAGGCCAATGTGGAAGATCTTGCTTTTTTTTTCCAAATAATAACTAGCCCAGTGTTATGATTTTTAATTAATTATTTTTTTATTTTAAAATAAATTTAAATTGGCTCTGAATATAATGTACTTACATTAACTTTTTTTAATAATAGTTATTTATATTATTTGATTTGTTTTATATTAAATATTTATTTATTAGTCTTGTATATTTTATTTATTTTTAAAAATCTTAATATATTATGTATTAATTATTTGATATTCATCAATTTATTAAGTTTATAAATCTTCTTTCTTTGTTTGGTTGCAATATAAAATTTTCCGTAAAATCTTTAGATAATTTTGTCATAGTTTTTTCGTTATAATTACAGAAAAAATGGTAGAGCATAAAATTATGTTCGGTAAAATTATGTTCGACTCAAAGGGGGGGAGAGATAAGTGTTAAAAAAAATAGATACGGCTTGACCATCTCATTTTTCTAATATTTATAAAATTTTCTCGAAATAGGCTCAACTACTCTATATTTTAATAATATTTTGTCAAATATCTTTTTTTATTTATCATCATTGTCATTTTATATTTTGACGATAAACAAGTTCAAAACAACGCATCTAATATTTCATGTGTGATGATCAATAGGTAACAATTAGGTTCATGTCTAATGTCTCACATATTTGAATATTTGATCTAGCTTCAATTACTATGTAAACAAGCTGAGTCAAGTCTAGCATTACTCTAGCTTCAATTCCGCTGGTTGAGGAGATTGAAAGCCTCGCATTTCTCTCTTCATCATCTTCCTGGAGTTGGTGCCACCGAGTTGATATCACTTTGTTACCGTAGACCCTTGCCGCTTTCTGCCTCGAAGCATTGTCGACTACCACCTTGGACTTCCCGTGCCTTACCACCACATTCACTTCGCTGCACTATGGAGGACTATTACACGTGGAGTCTAGGAGCCTTGTAGATGTTGGGTTTGTCCCACATTGGTTGTGGATGATGTTAGTGGCTTATATATAGGCTAATTGGAAAGCTTTATTCCTTAAACTAATTTTTAAATTAAGAGAAACTCATGACACCTATTACAAGTCCTTTTTTGGGGCTCCATTCAACCACAATAATGGTACCAAAGCTAGGTGGATTTTGATGTTTGTCTACGCCGATTGTTGATGTTTTTCTTCATGGGCTCCATTTCAGGGTCGCCCGATGTATGAAGGGGAGATTGGATTTGTCCCACATCGATCATGACCCCTATTGCATGTCCTTTTTGGGGGTCTTTGGTGCTTGTCTACATCGATTGTGGATGTTTTCTTTCATAGGTTCCATTTCGAGGTAACCCAATGTGTGAATGGGAGATTGTTGAGTTTGTCCCACATCGGTCATGACCCTTATTGTAAGTTCCTTTTGCGGGCCTATTAAGCCTAACAATAGACATGGATGCTACCGCTAGAGTTCCGAAGTTTTGCCCAATGTTGTCTTACTGAATCCCTATTAATTTGCTAGTGCCACTAAGCTGTGTGTACCACACTTGGGAGCCACGGAGGCTGGACTGGAGGAAAGAAGTTGCTGCTCTTTACCGTCCTACCAACACCTTCCCACCTTCCCGCTGTTCCTCGCCATCTTCTCAAAGTCATTGCATGTGAAGCATAAACACATTGCCCAGCCCCTTCAGAGAATTACTGAGCTGCCTCACTGTGGACACCAGACCTCGCCAACGCCATAGTTTCCCGTTGCATTGAAGCACCAACACAGCCCATTGAATGCCATAGTTGTTTGTTGTTGCACTACCATTGTTCCGGGAAGTTCATTGCCTTGTCCAATTAGTTCAAACTAATGTACTTAGTCATCTCTTTAAACTTAATTAAATAAATTAAAATCTTAAGCATACCTAACTAATATATTAGATCTTACTCTAGTAAGTGTTAGAGGTGAGACAAACTTGACTTTTTTTGGGATGTTATATGTCACCCACCTTAAATTTCACGGAATTCCTTTATGACTCTTGACATGTCACCGTCTATTCAATATAGTCCCGAATTTGCTCTCATACCACCTGTAAAGGTCAGCCCAATTGTTGTAAACCGATGACCTTTATCATCTCTTTAAAAGTGATTAACCAAGTTAAGATCTTATGTGTATCCTCACTAATATATAATATATTTGATCTTACCCTGATCAGTATTAAATGCAAGACTAACTCAACTCTTTTGAAGAATATTACATTTCACTCACTTTTTATGAGTCTTGACATACAACAATCCATCCAACACAGTATGAGTTCACTCTAATATCACATGTAAAACTGATGGACTTAGTCATTTTAGTCATATATTCAAAAGTACCTATAAAATTGATGAACTTCATCATATCTTCAAAAGTGATTAATTAAATTAGAAAATTTAAATATATCCTCACTTATATATTTGATTTTACCACAATAGGTATTAAATGTGGGTTAAGTTCGTTCTGATACCACGTATAAAGGCTCAATCCAATTAGTGTAACTAATATGTTTAGTCATGTCTTTAAGAGTTATTAATTAGGTTGAAGATTTTAAACATGTTTTCACTAATATATTAGATCTTACCCAGTATATTAGATGTGAGACTAACTTAATATTTGGTGGATGTTACATTCTACCAAAAAATTATGTCCTTAAAATTCCTTTCTCATAGCATACCCCTATTCATTCAATACAGTTCCAAGTTTGCTTTGATACTATCCAAATTAATGCAAACTAATGGACGTAGTGTCTCTTCAAAAGTAAATAATCAAGTTGAATATCCTAAGTACATCCTCACCAATATATTGGATCTTATCTCGATAAGTATTGGATGTGAGACTAACTTGACTTTTTGAAGGATGTTACAATTATCAATTTATGCTATAAAAGTATATTAGATTATACAAATTAATAAAGTTTAAAATATAGCATAATTGCAGATACATCAATTTGTACATATAAAGATAGAGAATAATTTAACATTATAAAATCACACATTATATTGAAGGAGAAAGTAAGTATTAATAATGGTTGACACTGCATTTAATGTAAGCCTTTAGATTTTAAGATAGGTGGATGAGGAAGCCTAGGTTCTCTTCGGCCACTCGACCGCCACCAATACACTCATCTCGCTGTCACTGATGAAAGCCAATCGAGGAACCCTTGCAAAGAAGCCCACGGCCGCCAGGAAATCGTGGACAAACTACCCACCATAGAAGAAAGGATCAAAAATAGAAAACCCGCCTCCAAGTTTGAAGCTTTCATACGGCTAGCCCAAGCCACCTCCAACCACATCACCACTTCCACTTGACCCTCCTCAACACTGTAAACAAACCTAAGTCGAGATACATCGTCGGAAGAGCCACTAGTCGCCAGAAAATTGCCCAAAAAAAAGCTCACCAAAAAAGTGCAGCAACAAAACGCCGCCGACTTTCCAACCTCCGTTTAGCTGACCGAAGCCACCACCACCCATGAAACCACCACCAATCAATCATACTCATCACCGGATACAGACGTAAATCAATTACCGACATATTAAGCTGCCGCCGTTGCCGGAAAACAACTATAAACCTAGCCAAAAATCAGTTCTGTAGAAACTTTTCAGCACCACTGCCGCCTAACGGAAGTGCCTACATCCACCGGATCACCACCATAAGCTTCATTGATCTGAGATCCATATATTTAGGTCGTCTCCCCTCCCCCTGTCGCCAGAGCCCTAAAATTGGTGTTGATCCACCTAAGAGGCTAGGTTTGTTGGTCCCATTTATGCCTATTTGTGTGCGTGTCCATGTTCGCAACTGTGAAGAACTATCCCACGAATTGACCGCAAAGCCAAACCGTGTTCGCGACCCGCTCGACCCAAATTCAAGTCGGCACACCACACTCCACTTACAGCCAGGTGCACCCAAAATTCTTTGAAACTCACACACGCCACCTAGTCTAGTCCAATATTTACTTACTTGCCTTGAACCAACTCAAAGTGGCCTAGTTCAATTAATTATCACTCCATAAAATAATTTGAAAGCCTTCCCAACCTCTAATTGATATGAAACTTGCTACCACACTATTTTTGGATGCTTTTGATGTAGTGGTGAAGTTATTTTGAAGATTTTAAGATAAAAAAGGGACAAACCAGGGCATTGGTTTCGAAGTTATCAAATGCTGATTAATTCAAAAAGCGGCAAAATTCAATATTTTGTGTAAAGTGTAAAATAAAAAAAGAAATAGTGAATTCGTGGTTATCAAACCATTTTGGACTGACTTAGAAATTCAAGCTGAACCCCAAGGAACCACATAAAAAATCTTGGGTGCTTATTCCTCGCACTTAGTATTTTATTTTTTTTTATTTAATTAACACGATTATTATTATGCGGCAAGGGCACCTTTGGTCCTACTGAACCCTCTAACTCGAAGCAAGGACTAATCGAAGGGGCAGCAATCCCATGCCCGACCAATACATTAATATATATCAGATTTAATACATTAATTTTGTTATCAAATTTTTAAAATTTTTATTTTATTTGTATAACCATAATAAAAAA
>JAVDBV010076392.1:0-18368 GCA_032619315.1 Piper longum
GGTACACGCACTATAGATATGGCGGCTAGTTCGGATCGAGACCGTTCGAACTCGAAACTGACTCGAGTTCTTAAATTGACTCTATTGGAGGGAATCGAGGTAAGAGGCTAAATAAGCCTCGAACACTGAACTCAATCAAATTGGGCCCATAGGGGCATAAATCGAGTGATCTAAAATTCATATGATGCATGCAAATGATGTACCCATAAAATCCCAACGGATACTAAACGTCGTAACGGTCTAAATCTAGGCCTAAAATCCTGTCTGATACATAAAAACAAATCAGTATACCTCAGTATACACTAATAACTCATGATCTTATAATTTGCATGTCGGGCATACTCAGCCTTCATAACATGTTCATTCGGCCATTTAGGCCCATACTCATAATCTGAAAACTAGTTTGGCTCGATCTCGCTCGAACCAACTCGATACTAACCCGAATGGGCAAAACTTAAATCGGGTAAAACCCTAATCCAAAAATGGGGTTTTACAATCCCCTTTCTATCTCATCCTCATTTATTGGCCACTTTAAACTATCCCTTGCATGAGAAAATCATTCTCCTTCCTTTTAGTCCTCTACATCCTCTATCTTGCTCATAGCCCTGAGTATAGAGGCCGAGTACTCTCAGGCATATGCCTTTAGTACCTTTTGAAACCACAAGTCTACACATGTGCTGCATAGTAGTACCCATCAACCTCCACACTTCTCTGGGTTTGAGGAATTCAAAGGTAGAGTTATGAGGATCCCTTGGGAATGAAATAGACACTCACCAATTCCAAAGCCAACTTTGATGAACACACGCCCTATCTCAAGATGTGGCCGTCGATTTTCCCTCATCTCAAATCTCATTAAAAACGTGAAAAATTACATGTACATAGGCTTGGGTAGGGATTTCAATATAATAGGCTCGAAGGCATTATGAGGTGGATTTGAGTTTTCGAAAACAAACTCGAGGGATCTCATCCTCGAGGGTTATTAATCCGGAAATCTAATACAACTAGATGGCCCATGTAGAGTAGGATAAAATAAATCCACCACTCAACACGTCAGCTTACCTATTAAAACAAAACATGATAAAGTATAGAAGTCAAACCAGAAGTGAGTCCTAAATGGACCTAGTAGAAGCTCCAATCTTGTCTACACGCCTAAGCAGCGAGCTCCTGCTCCGTACCTACACACCAAACTAAAAACTAACACCCACTTATGATGCATTCACACATCCTATAACATACACACATCAATACATACTTACAATACATCACATATCAATCACACATAAGTTTCCTACACTACGTTGTAATAGATTACGATAATCACTTAGTTTACCTAATTAGTTCCTTAGCAATCATTTTAATACACTTCAATCAAGCAATTCATATTTTTATTACAATAAAATAGTTATCATGTTATTCCATTAAGTATTAAATTTTGAGTTAATTATACATTGTATCGTCGACAATAGATGATAGCTAGGGCTATGTCACGCAACTGAAGACTTGAATTCGGCACCCAGTAGAGTCCAAAGTTTGATCGGGTTTGACGGATGAATTCGGCAAAAGATTAGGCGATTTTCAGTGGATCTGGTTTTCCAGCAGTTTTTTTGGCAGTTTTTGGTGGTTTCCGACACCTTTTCGGTGGTTTTTTGGCAACTTTTTTGGCTAGGAAATCGGGGCTATAGGTCAGCACTGGCTTGGCGAACTCGACCAATGGTGGTGGCGGTGAGGCAACAAGGGCAGTGATGACCGCTGGGGGCAGTGACGAGTCTGTTGAGGTCACTCGGTTGTCCATTTGGCTCTCGGCCGGCATCGGTAGTGGCTTTGGGTATGGGGAAAATAATCAGGGGTCAAAGGGGATGGCGTTTGTGGCACGGCTGCGGCACAGAGGTGAGAATGGTGGCGATCAATGCCGGAAAGGGATGTGCGATCTCGTGTCATTGGGCGTCGTGGTAGCCAAGTGGCGGCCGAGGATGCTCGGGGTGGCATTACGAGACACGACGGGGCTCGACGACGTTAATAGGCAGTGGTGCGGCACCCGGAGGTGGCATTGGCATCGGCAGCAAGGGCAGGGGCGGAGATGGATAGCAATCAGGATTTGGGGGAGAAAAGGTCAGGGACAAATTTGGTGGCAATTTCGTGAATAAAACTTGACTCGACTCCGAATCGAGTTAAAAATAATAATAACTAGTAATAAATCCTAAACAAATCCAGAAAAATATGGAAAAATCACATAAAATATAATATACATGATAATATCACAATGACATGTTCTATAACTAATAACCCACCCAAACTGCCCTATACCGTGTCTTAATATATTATTCGGCCTAAACATAATTCTATGATCAAATACATAAGAAAAATACTACATATTTTCATATACTCTGATAACTCATTTCTCCTCATCTTTCTGACATTATAATTATATACTCAGGTACACTTGACCCTCATCACTTATAACTCACGGCTGGCCTCTACTCAGCATGCGATTCATGAAAACTGACTCGATTTGAACCAACTGGTTCGCTAATGTAAAACTCTAGCTCGAATCACTTACAAAAATAATAAACAAAAATACCGTCACATACAGACAATCACAAATAGAGCACAAAACAATAAACAAAGGTATAAAGATTAGATCTTTACCTCAAGGGGGAACCAAGGGTAGGTCTCTTCGGGCTTCCTACTCCAAGACCTACAACCCTAGGTGTTTGACTAGGCTTAGATAGGCCAAAGAGAGATTGGAAAAAGTTGTGGAGGAGGAGAGAAGGCAAGGGAGGAAAGGAAGGTCAAAGCAATGAGATCGAAAGGGTAAAAGGTGGAGTGAACAGAACCGTATGCAATGTTGGGTCATGCGATCAAGTACGAGCGTCTAGAGAAAAAAGAGGGAAATATTTAAATTTGGGCGCAAGGGAATTGTGCCTGCGCCATTGCACCCATACATAAACCCTAAACTTAAAAAAGAATAGCACAAGGGCATTGGTAGGGCGCCCTTGCACCAAGTACAATTTTCGCTTACTTAGGGCTCACAGAGGCTATGAATGACCAGAAAGGGGCCCCACACACACAAAAAACATACTAGACTTGTGAGGGACTTTGTCCTAACATCTAATTAGACTCAAACTGACCGAACTAAGAAGTAAAAGTTGGGCATGTAGCGTCTAAACGGGGGCACCAAAAGCCGAAGGAAGTTAGCACCAAGAAAACGCATACCATACTATACTCGAACCACAGTAAGAAGGGCTAGACCTAACTAATCCAATTTGGGTAAAGACCAGACTGATTCAAAAACCACTCGGCAAATGGCCCAAGTTTTACAACCATCCCCACTTAAGAAAATTCAGTTCCAAAATTTCCCTAAGGAGGCACACACATAGCCACACCCCATGACAAACAACACACAACCATACAATAGCACACAACTGAAGAAAACAAGGAAGAGTGTTAGTATTGAGTCCATCTGACGGAAGGAAAGGGGTAGATGTGTAACAAAATCACATGTGATGCAATCCTACTTCCACTATGGTGGTGGCAATGGCTGCAACAAACATCCTAGTTTTTGGTGCCCGATCTTGACCTGTTGACAGACAAGATATCTCAACACAATGTCCAGAACATCTATCTTTAGCCTTGACCACTAATAAGATCGACAGAAGTCGTAATACATCTTCACTTAGCCTAGATGCATTGTGAACCTCGAGTAATGGGCCTCTGAAGGATGTCCTCATGCACTCCTAAGTGTGCTGCCACATCTAGTACATATAGCCGTCCTCTCATCCGATACAAGTCGTCTACATTTTTGGCCAACCAGGAATACATTACTTGGCTAACTGATCATTTCCATATGCCTGCCTTATACGATTTGCTATAGTTGAACTAACCAGTAGCCTCACTAACATGACCACAAGGTGTCGGCCAGCTACGTCCTCTCTTTGGTCCTCATATTGACTACCCATTGCTCACAGTCTCGCTCCGCATAGCCCTAGCCTCTTGTTCAGGGCATCTGCCACTATATTTGCCTTACTCGGATGGTAGGCAATGCTAATATCATAATCCACAAGGAACTCTAGCCATCTGCGCTGCTTGCTATACAAATCCTACTTGAAGATTTACTCTAAGCTCTTGTGATCGATGAAGAGCTGAAAAGACACTCCATATAAATAGTGCCTCCAAATGGGGAAAGCAAACACCACTATTGCAAGCTCTAAGTAATGTGTCGAATAGTTCTGTTCATGAACTTCCAACTGTGAAGATGCGTATGCAATCACTCTGTACCTTTGCATCAATATGCAACAAAGACCAATACCGAACGTATCACTCTATACTACAAAGCCACATGGCCATTGGGTAGACTCAAAACTAGAGCAGTAATGAATCTCTCCTTCAAAGTTTGAAAACTCTACTCATATGCATTGGTTCACACAAAGCACTCCTTCCTAGTATGCCAAATGAGAGGGTTTGTCAAGGAAGAAAAACCCTGTATGAACCTCCCTGTTGTATTCGACCAAACCCAAAAAGTTCACATCTTCGTGGCTATGGTTGGTCATTCCCGTGTCAAAATTGTCTCATCTTTGACTGGATCCACCACGATTCAAACTGTTGATACCAAATGTCGCATAAACAGTACCTTAGATAACTAAAACTCACAATTGGATAGCTTTGCATTTAGGCGGTACTCCCTTAGAATTTGCAAAGCGATCCTCAAATGAGTCTCATGCTCCTCTATGAACCATGAGTAGATAGGATATCATCGGCAAAGACTATCAAGAACTGGTCCAGGTATAGCTAAAACACCTGATTCATGAGATCCATGAATGTTGTTGGTGAGTTAGTGAAGCCCGAAAGGCATGACTAAGAACTCATAGTGCCCATATCTAGTCCTAAAGGTTGTCTTCAGAACATCCTCATCTCGAATCCTCAATTGATGGTAGTGTGATCAAAGATCAATCTTCAAATATATTGTAGATCCTCCAATCTGATCAAACAAATCATCTATTCGAGAGAGGGGGTAATGGTTTTTTATTGGCACTTAGTTGAGCGTTTTGTAGTCAATGCACAACTTCACATTGTTGTCATTGTTCTTGACTAAGAGGACTAGAGCGCTCCATGGTGAGACACTTGGTTTGATGAATCCCTACTCCAATCGCTCCTACAACTAGGTCTTGAACTCCTTGAGCTCAAGTAGTGTCATTCAATACGGTTCCCTAGAGATAAACGCGATACTAGGAACTAAATCAATGGCAAACTCCACCTCCCTCATTGGCAATAATCTAGGCACCTCATCCTGGCAGATATCAACAAACTCATTGATCATTGGAATCTACGCTCAACAAACTCATTGAACATTGGAATCTACGCTAACTCTGGCACTGACTACTTGGTTGAAGCTACCATAGTGGGGAGGAATACCTCACATCTCTGCTCGATCAATCTATGGATGCTCTATCTGCCTCTACCCTAAAATGCAATCCTTACATTTCACTTTAGTCAAAGCTAAACCTTCTTCTACTAGTCTATCAAAGCTCAATGCTGCAACATCCAATCCATGCCAAAGATTGCGTCAAACTCCCACATGAGCAACACTATAAAATCAATCAACACGATGCACTGCCACATAACTACAACAACACCCCTCACACACTCTAGTGATTAGAATAGCTCTAATAGGATCGATACAACTAAATCATAGCTTAGGTCCTCTACAGACACGCCAATCCTATCGAGGAATGCCTTAGCTATGAAGGTATGCATGCTGCCATAATAAACAAAGCTACGACACGAGCAAAATGGATAAGTAGTGTATATGAATCACGACAACATCCTGTACCACCTCCTTCGCAATTGTAGCATACATCCTACCCAACTGCTTCGACCTAGTACCTTGACCCTGCTCATCTGGCTGTCCCATGTCCTGCTTCGGTGCATGTGCAACGTCCACAACAGCTAGATTGGCTTGGTTGTGCTGACCTTGTCACTGCTATATGCACCTCTATCCTTGCTGACCTTGTTGCACCCACAGCTATTGGTCACCTCTCCCCTCCTACCCTTGAGGCTGGGCTGGTGGAGGGGGGAGAAGTGCCACTACGGCTGTAAAACTCGTGACTCAAGTCAAAGTTTTACATTAGCGAATCAGTCAGTTGAACCATCTATTCGAATAGACTCAGTTTTATGAACCCCGTGTTGACTCGAAGCCAGCCGTGAGTTATAAGCAATTGGGGTCTAGTGTACTCGAGTATATAATGATAACGTCAGAAGGATGATGAAAAATAAGTTATCAAAGTATATGACAATATGCAATTATTTGTTTTATGTATTTGATCGTAGAATTATTTTTAGGCTGAATAATGCATTAGGATGCGTTATAGAGCAGTTTGGGTGGGTTATTAGTTATAGAACATGTCATTTTGATGTTGTGGTGTGTATTATATTTTATGGGATTTTCTCCTATTTTTTGGAATTTATTATGCACTAGTTATTATTTTTTAACTCGAGTCAACTTTTAATCACGAAAATACCATTGAAACCCTCATCCCAACACTTTCTTCCCTAACCTTGATGCCACCCCTGCCCTTGCCTCCAATGGCCTCCGTACCCCCACCGATTGACATCGCACACCAACGCCAAGTTGTCGCCGAGTAGACTGTTGCCTTCCTGACCTACGCCCGACCACCTCGACTCATGGGAGTAGCGCTTTAGCGCCGCCTGTCCCAACATCGATTAGCTGCTGTCTGCACCGCTCTGCCCCCGCCATGTCGCCGACGCCTCCCCCTCAGCCTAACCAAGCTTTATGTGACACTCAGCATTGCTGCCGAGGCCAGCCAAGGGTCAATCGGAGAACCGACTGACCCTCCGAGACTTGACGCTACCGCCGGCAATCATTGCCGCTGGCGCCGCCCTCACCACCACCATTGGGTTAAGCTTGCCAAGCCGGTGCTGACCCAGAGCCCTGATTGCCTCATCGAAAAAGTCATCAGAAAACTACCGGAAAACCACCAGAAAATCGTTGGAAATTGTTGGAAAATTGCCAAAAAATTGGAATCATTGAAATTCGCCAAAAATTCATATGAATTCATTTAGTTGAACATGATCGAACTTCAAACATCGCCAGGTACCAAATCTAGTCTCGAGCCGTACGACAAACCCTAGTTGTCACCACTTACCGATGACGAGAGGTATAATTAACTTCGACGTAATTACATAGAAGTGATGATTATTAGCATATCATACTATGCTTGATTGATTGATATGTTAATATTTGTATTATAAATATAAATGAATTGAGCGATTGTATGGTATTAAAATGAATGTTATGGAACTAATGAAGTAAATTAAGCTTGTAATGTTAACCTAATGCAACATAACGTAGTAAATCTGATAGGGATTGATGTGTGAGATTTGATATGAGGTGTGCATTGATGTGTGTGTGCTATAGGATGTGTGATTGCATCATAGTGGGCGATAGCTTTTAGTTTTAATGTATAGGTACGGAGTAAGATCTTGCTGCTTGTGTACATGTAGTTTTCTAGAGTTTTAGTGAGTTGTGAGACAAGGAAAAACCGACATCCGCATCTTGAGAGAGAGAACGTGTCAGTCAAAGCTAGCTCTAGATGTGGTGAGCGTCCGTTCTATTCCCAAGGGATCTTGATAACTCCACCTTTGAGTTCCTTAAACCAGGAGAAGTGTGGAGGTTGACAGGTACTACTATGCAGTGCATGTCTAGACTTGTAGTTTCAAAGGGTACTGAAGGCACAAGCCTGAAAGTACTCGACGTATGTATTTAGGGCCAGAAGTGATACGAAAGATATAGAGGGTTGAAAGAGCAAAGATTGATTTTTTGCACAAGGGATAGTTTTAAAGTTGCCAAAAATGAGATGAGAAAGAAAAGGGACGCCGTCACGCGAGGTCGACGACTCCTAATTAGTGCCTTTATAAGAGATTATATGAGGAAGAATGAGAATGTTTTCATTTAACTGGAGAGTTAGCACTCGTGTGCTAGTTTGTTATTAGTTATTTCTAGACTAGTAACGCTCATTCTTGATATTTTTCTATAGGTGAGAATCTTGAGGATTAAACGCTGTTGGGACTATGGAAGAGTAGCAATGAAATTACCACATATGTACTTGCCAAATGTAATTGATGTGGTTGGGTGTTGAATTGTTTTGAATTATGTAACTTGAATGTTATTTCCGCGAATGGATAAAATGTTTTATGTGCGAATGAAAACTGTGAAAAAAAAAATAAACAGGTTGAGCAATGAAGTCTACACAGGTATTCACAAATCAGATCATGAAATGCGATGCAAATACTAGATTAGTATAAAAATGTATATGCATATCAAATCATAAATAATCAACAAATTACATAATGTATGATAAGAACATGCTAGATAATAATGAATCACAAATTATATACCAAAATTAAGTAATAAACATTAAATATGACATCTTATTCCTGTTGTTTACATGATATCATTGCATAATATGACCAAAACAGCATCTAAATAATAAATTTGAACATTTATATAGCAAGCCATCGATGCCAATGAAATGAAATAAATAGGGAATTAAATTAATTATAGAATGAACCTAGATCGTTGACGATAGATGACACTAGTCTAATTCTTGTCATAGAGGACAAGAATCTTTTATGCAACATATCTTCCCTTCTTTCTTTGCCATGTGTGTCAAATTCTATTTCAAAGAGGGTGATCAATAATATCCTTCTATAAAATAGAAGAGATGTAAAACCCGTATTTTGATTTGGAGTTTTATAGATGTCACTAGTCAGTTCTATTATTTTTGTGAGTTGGTTCATTTTTCAAAACATGTATGTGAGGGAGAGGTTGATCATATATATACGCTATGAAGGTCTCTACGATAATAAATTAGATACTTATTAATAAATTAAGTTATCAGTAAATATGAAAGTATATGTTTAATTTTTTTTCTTTGATCTTGGATCATAGATTTAGAATTAGGTTGTTAATCGCAATATGGTGCATTTATAAAGTTTTGATTGAGTTGGTAGTTTTTAGATCACAGGGAGTGTCTAGTTTATTTTTATTTTAACTCATGCGTATGACTTATTTGAAATGTTTAGAACGTAAATAGCTTTTGGAAGTACCGAAATGACCAAAATACCACAGTTATTTTCCAAAAAACCAAACAGCCCAAATTCCCCCCGCCCCTTAATTTCCTTGCGTACCCTCAGAAAAATAGAAAAATACCTTAACTAGCCCCATATAATTCTCATAATACCCAATATACACCCAAATAACGCCTCTAATTCCCAAGTTACCCTCCCCCAATTTCTTCCCCACCCTGCCCGACCTCGTCCAACCTCACCGCCTCCTCCCTCCTCACCACCGGCTGACGCCCGGCCGCGGGCCGGTCGCCACGCTTCCCCTTTCCCTTGCCTTCCCTTCCTCTCCTCTCCCTCTCCTTCCCTCTCCTTCACTCCATCTCTTTTCCCCTGCTCGCCACACCTCCCGTCCCTTGGCCGACGGCCACGACCCCCGCCCTCCAACCCTTCCTTCCTCCTCTCTTTTTTCTCCCCTCTCCTACCTCTCCCCTCTCTCCCTTTCCGCTTCTTCCATCCTCTCTCCCTTGTCTGCCCGTCGACGACCTCTTCCCGGCAGCGGCCGAACGCCGCCGTCGCCTCCTCCTTGGGCCACCGTCAGGTGCTTCTTCCTCTCCCCATTTTAGTTAGTTTCATTTTATTGTTTTTCATTAGCAGTGCACAACCGTTTGTTATTGGCCATGATTTTAAATTGTGTATTGATTTTTGAATTTTAGGGTATAGTTATTTACTTTTTATGGTGATGGCTTGTCATGGAGATTAATATGAGATGGTATACTGATTGTAATATCACGGCATTAGATGGTCCATTCTTGTTATGATAAAAAAAAACGTATGCTTGAGAAGTTGTTGATGATCTTAATTTCATGATTGCTGAATCTTTTATGACATTTAAATTCAAATTTCAAATACTTATTTTTCATTTTGTTCCCTTTCACTTAATAACATAACGATCAACTACAAACATACCCACAAAAATAATACTAATTACATAAAAAATGGCCTTGCTCCACTCAAATAACGCAGTTCATCATTTCTTCTTGTAACAAAAATTTTCAAAGTAGAAGAGCAAGTAAAAGATTTATCTTTAGAGATTATTTAGGATTTGGTGGGGCCATACCTCTTATGGGTGCACTCAAAAGAAAATAATGCCGACAGTTCTAATTGGTGCTAGTGTATTTCTTTGATGTTACTAATTGCAAGCCAATTAAAGCTTAGGTTAAAATGCTGTTGTTCTAATTGTGTCTATTGTGCCTTTTTAATGTTAACTAATTCTATCTGATCTTCTCATTCTAAATCGCGTAGGGAGCCTGAGCTTAAACCCTAGTAAGCGGCTTTTTCCTCCACCATATCTCTTTCTCTCATGGAGGTTAGATTTTATCATTTGTTTTAAATTTTCATTATAAGTTGTGGTGTAAGTGTGTGCGTGTCTGTGTTTTTTATATTTTTTATTCATTGCAAATTGGATTATTTTTGCTTTTCTTTTTCAAATGCAGGGAGGGAATGGGGAGAGAGTTCTGTTTAGGCCAAGAAAATCTCTTTTAGGTAATATGAAATCTCTTCTTGCTAATTTCACTTTGGTAGACAGCGGAGCATTTCATTTTTTTGCCTGTCTTATCATGAACTTCATTCGTTTGCGTATTATATGTTGTTGTAGGCTATGTGTTTGTTTTGGGATATTTTTTTTCTCAACTTAGTTAATGGATATTTTTTAGTAAGTATATCCTGATTCAATGATTCAATATGGGAGATAATATTTGATTTATAGGCTTGGATGTGCTTGCTGATGCGAAAAGAGAATCAAAGGATAGTGGTCCATTCAAGGTGCCTAAAGAGAAAAGGTTCTCTTCCTTGTCTTCTATTGATGTGGAGGAAAGGCGTGATTGGTCTGATACAGTGGAGAATGACATTCCTTCATCATCCTATGATCACTCTCACCGCCGTTATCGTGGATCTCATTCTGAAGAGGTATCTCAGACTGGTGGGTGATTTTCTGGATTGTTTTTTACATGGAAGAAGCTGTTTCTTTAATAATAACTGACATTTTTTAATCTCTTAATGAAAATAAAATGTATAGGCTATAACATGTGTTCTATAAAATATGATTTTTTTTAAATATGGTGACTTTTGATCTATGTTTCAGTGTTAAGATATGAAACATTGGCTTGAACCATTGTGTGAAGAAATTTTTTGTAGTGTTTGTCTGTGCCTTGATGAAGATTCTAAGTAGTCAATTACATTTTAAAAATTTTCGTCCTTCAAGAATTGGGTGACTGATTTCTGGTAATGACCATTTGACGGATATTTTATCACCCATTTATTTTATATCATCTCCATGTACTATTGTTGATGTTTTGCAGTGTCCACGGTTACTTGTGATAAATCATATGATGAGAGAGAAGGCTATTCTGGGAACAAGGATCGATTCAAAGTGAACAATGTACGGCAATGTTCTGTTATTATACATACTTTCTTCTGTGCATGCTTGTGCCATTGTTTTGTGTCCGTTTCATTGATGACGTTAATTATATTGTATCTGTGTTTCTTCTCTTAAATTGTGTCAAAAGGATCCCAATGGATGTAGCAGAAGTGGCAGAAGTAATGGGTCTACTCCAAGAAGGTATGACAAAGACAGTTCTGGCCATGGTAGAAACGAAAGAAGAGAAGAGACTAGGAGGCAGAGTTGTAGGGCAGATGATGAAAATAGTGGCCACTATGCTGAACGTGTACGTGGAAGAGATTCACACTATGATAGAGGATCTGAAAGAAAACGATCTAGATACGGAAGTACACTAATAAAGTCTTATATTTGAGTTTCATAGTTTCTGAGTTTCCTAAATATGCATTATGGAGCCATGCTGAGAATGTTTTTGATTTGACAGACAAATCTGATTGGGGAGATGGAAAATGGGAGTGGGAGGATACTCCACACGGGGGAAGTCACTCTATACATAGGCATCGTCGACCTTCACCTTCCCCAATGCTTGTTGCTGCATCACCTGATGCTAGGCTAGTATCTCCCTGGCTTGGTGGTCAGACACCACGTTCTGGTAATATTGTCTTCTTTAATAATTAATAGAAAAGTTGAGAATGAGTTTCTTTAGCCTTCTGAAATTTTATATAAAATCTTTGCAGGATCTAAGACATCACCATGGGATTATATTAGTCCTTCTCCAGTACCAATACGTGCATCTGGATCTTCAAGAAGAGCTTCAAGTTCCCGCATGAGTGGCAGGCCGCCCTATCAACACTTTTCTGTTGATAAGTCCAATTCAACTCAGGTATGAACTTTTGCAATATCTCAGATGTAATCCTCTAATTTTTCTATCGATATTATTCTATTGGTTTATTGCTCAGCATTATAATACTTCGGTTCAAATTACTTGTGGTGTTTGTTGGCTGTTCAATATTTACTTGGTGTGACTAATACATTATGGCGAGGGATTTTTATGTTTATTATCAAAGATTGCCACCTTGCTTTCTCAGGGATATCTTGATGGACAAAGAGAAGAGGTCTTGATGATGTTAAGTGAGATTTGGAATGCTAAATTAATTAGAAGTAAAATTGAAAAGTTTTTTATTTGAAAGCTATCTTGGCCTTGACACCCAATATGAGATCTAAACCATGGACATATCTACTTAACTAGTTACTGGTGCTCTTTTATGTGCTATACTGGCGTGTAAATGCCACCATCTATTTCTGCTATTCTTGTCTGTTCTTGTAGGTTGCTTATTATTGTTGAAATTCTCCCATCTAACAACACTTAGCCTTTATAATAAAATGTAAAATTTTCTTACAAAAGTCATCTTGGTCCCAAACCAAGAACTGAACCTTGGAAAGATCTAACTTAGGTGGTTGGTTGTGTTCTTTTATGTGCTGTGACAGCTTGAAATTGCCAAAATTTTGTGTCTGCCACTGGTCTTTTTTGTTATCCACAACATTTAGTCTTTGTAAGTCAATTGTTTCGAACTGCTAATTTGGGACATTTAAAAGAACCAACTACAATGCCTCTCTTTGGCTTGATTTGGCCCTTGTCCCCCACTTATGTATCGCTCTAAGGAAACTGTTTGGCAGCCAATGACCAAGTATTTCAAGACTTCTGCTAATAAGTGCATGTGCATTCTTTATTTGGCAGGAAAGTGAGGCAGATAATAATTTGTCTGTCAATGAAGGGAACCACGAGATATCAGAGAAGATGCTTGTAGAAATGGAATATGATGCGGACCGAGCATGGTATATGTTTCTACTTAACCATACAAATTGATAATTGGGGGGGAAGAAAATGTTGCTTTATTTGTTTGAGTGGTTGGATTTTAATTATATTTATGAAGTCTTTATTTGATGTGTTGAGTCAAATCATGCTCACACAATTTTGCTACATTCTTTAATGTTTGTTAGCTGTACTTTTTTGGTTTTTTATATGACTGGCTTATAAGTTGCATGTCCCCATCTGTTGCCAGCTTTTAGTGATTTCTATCCATTGATTCATGTTTTGTTGAATTGAATGGGAAAAGTTATTCATTCCTATACCCATATGCAATTGATTTTTGTATGTTTCTTGCCTTTGCACTCTTCTATATTTGCTTAAAAAGCATTGCAATGTATCTTTCTGATGAAGGTTGTTGAAATCTGTCATTGGAGGCTTACCTTCCTAATGTTTCCTGGCAGGTATGACAGGGAGGAAGGCAGCACAATGTTTGATGTTGATAGCACATCATTTTTTCTCGGGGATGAGGCTTCTTTTCAGAAGAAAGAGACCGATTTAGCCAAGAGATTGGTGAGTTCTTTCTCTTTTGCGTTATAACTCATATTTATTGCATGGAACGTATCAATTAATGGAGAAAGAACTCCATTTATCAATTCTTGCTCATGCATTGTATACTCTTGTCATAATGATGCAAAACACACCTAGGGAAGACGAAGCTTGGCTTCAAGTATAACTTGAGAAGAATAGGTTCACATCGATTCCTATCCCCTCTAAACTTGATTCAAAATCACGTAGGAGTAAAGGGATAACTTGAGAAGAATAGGTTCACATAGATCCTCTAAACTTTACTCAAAATCACTTAGAAGAAGAGTAAAGGGATAATTTGAGAAGAACGGGTTCACACAGATTCCAATTTCTTCCAAACTTTACTCAAAATCACTTAGAAGATCAGTAAAGGTCACACAAAGCAATGGGGTAGAAGTAGAACAAAGCAATAGCACAAAGGAAAAAGTTGTATTCAATAGCAATTGTATGTACATCACTACAGGGTACATATTTATTGTCCATCTTTACAATAGCCTCTCCACATAAATCTAAGGAAGGTTATACCTACTTTAATAATTGGAAAGGTTAGTCAAAGGAGAAATTACAATTATTTACAAATTAATTAACCTTTGACCATCTAGTATACACATGGTCGAAAGGTATAGGATTAACTTCATCACATTTTCTTATATACGTTTTGTCCATTTTTTTCCTATGTAGAAAGCTGGCAAGCCTGGTATACATGGAGTGTCAAGATTAAGCGTTGTACTTGTGGGCAGCAAAGAAAAATAATTTGATAGCATTTCTAAGGGCTACCAGATATCTTAAATTGACTAGTATTGATGATTAAGTTTCGGTTAATGGTGTTCAACCATTACTGTAATTTCTATACCTTCAACCTCGACCCCTTGTGATTACCAAATTTGGGCCCTTCAAGCTTAATATTTTTGTTTATTGCATTTACCGTGGTTTAATGATCGGAAACTTAAATTATATTAACTAAGTTTTGAGATGCATAATTAGCAATAAACATATTGACAACTCGGTTTATTGTTGACCAAGTTTGAAATGAATAATTTGGAATAAACATTATTTTTTATACACAAACATCAATGATTTGGAATTAAAATTTGAAATTTACAATTTGTAATATTATTTTCTTCTCAAAATGATTATTTTCTCATACAAAATAGAACTAATTTGTAACATTAGTAATTAAAATCCAGAACTTCATTGCAATCATTTATCACACCCCTTTCACCTTCAGTTTTGTGCATTAAACCTGTGAGATATATATATTTTTAACCTTCCTACCCTTTCGCTAGTTATATATTTCTTACGTTCTAGAACTTATTGATATTGTTGATGGTAGTTAGTATCTATATTATTTGTAGTCTCGAAATTACAGTTTCTGGCCTATTTCTCACTACTATCCATGTAGCTTTGTGACATATATATGTTTGCATGTCATGTCGTAAGTTTAATTTTCAATGAGCAGCTGCGGAAGGATGGAACACCGATGACACTTGCACAGAGCAAGAAGATGTCACAAATGAGTGCTGATAATGCTCAATGGGAGGATCGGCAACTCTTGAGGTCTGGGGCTGTTAGAGGCAGAGAGGTGCAGACAGAGTTTGATGATGAAGATGAGCGCAAAGTGATTCTTCTTGTTCATGGTATATTTGTTACCTTTTTGCAATTTTTGCTATATTATGAAACTGTTGGATGTTTAGAATGTGGAAATTAACTGACGTATAAATTTCCCTAAATTTTTGTGGTATAAGATACAAAGCCTCCTTTCCTGGATGGACGTGTAGTTTTCACTAAGCAAGCAGAGCCTGTAATGCCTTTAAAAGATCCAACATCAGATATGGCGATAATATCTCGCAAAGGATCAGCCTTGGTGAGAGAAATTCATGAAAAACAGAGTCAGAGTAAGTCACGGCAAAGATTCTGGGAACTTGCTGGGTCTATGCTTGGAAATATTTTAGGTGTTGAGAAAACAGCAGAACAGGTATGTATACTTCATTTATAAGGACAAACAATCATTTTTGTTTTCTTGCTGAGACTTTGTTTGTGGTGTCCAGATTGATGCTGATACAGCTGTTGTTGGGGAACAAGGTGAGATCGACTTCAAGGAAGGTGCAAAATTTGCACAGCATTTTAAAGAAAAAGGTGAGGCTGTCAGTGACTTTGCGAAGTCAAATTCTATAGAGCAACAGCGGCAATATCTTCCAATATTTTCTGTTCGAGAAGAGCTGTTGCAGGTTGAATATTTCTTCCATTTTTTTTTTCTCTCTGAAACTATGCTTTCCTAATTAAGCGAGTTCTGTCTTCTTTAAGAGGGTACATGGATGTTTTCTGTTGTTTGGTTCAGGTAATTCGCGAAAATCAGGTAGTTGTTGTTGTCGGAGAAACTGGTTCAGGAAAAACTACGCAACTGACTCAGGTTTATCCTTGGCTATAATTATAAGAGGATTCTATCATCATTATGAAGAGCTTAAATTTTCTGTAGTGCCTCTGTCCATCTGACCTTGGAAATATACTTGCAGTATCTACATGAAGATGGTTACACAACAAATGGTATTGTTGGTTGTACTCAACCGAGGCGTGTGGCAGCTATGAGTGTTGCCAAACGAGTAAGTGAAGAAATGGAAACTGAATTGGGTGATCAAGTTGGTTATGCTATCCGTTTTGAAGATGTTACTGGACCAAATACCATTATTAAGGTACACAAGAGATACGGTTCCCAGAGCTACCTTTAGTGTGTAATGTTCAATTTTTTTTTGATTTATATGTTTGCCTTATGTTTATATTTTCTTATTCTTGATTAAGTTCACATCATGGTTTTCTACTTTTCAACTTGTTAACTCCTGTTTCGGTATTTTTCAGTATATGACAGATGGAGTGCTTCTCAGGGAAACTTTGAAAGATTCAGAGCTCGAAAAGTACCGGTACTGCTTCTTCTCTTTCCTATTTCTTTTAATGAATTCTTCCTTTAACAATACAGGTTTAATGTAGCTGAATTATGTTAGTTAATATGATCTTGTTGAACGCATTATTATCATTCAAATCTTATTTTGATGTCATAATTCCACATTTTAGATGTCATAAACTAAGGTATAATGGAACTACATCAAAAATAGCCCTGCCAATAACATGTGTTTCTCCTTCGTCAAGATATAAAACTTTTGCACTTCATATTCATATTTTCTAACCAGTCCAAGTAGTGCTTTTAATGTCTTTATCTAATACCTTCTTATATCATGTATAATTCTTAACAATCCATTAACTTTTCTTTATCATGAAGTGATTATATCTAAATGAAGTTATCTAGCTGTAAATTTTGTTGCAGCATTGTTCTTGTCGTATTATATTTATTTTAACGTTCTGATTTTATCTATTTGTAATTTTGTAAGCTTAGGACTATTGTTTTTGGCAATTGGGCTTTTGTTTCTCATATCCAACTAATTTTTGCAGTGTGATTATAATGGACGAAGCACATGAGAGATCACTGAATACAGATGTCCTGTTTGGGATACTGAAAAAAGTAGTTGCCCAACGCCGTGACTTCAAGCTTATTGTAACTTCTGCAACATTAAATGCCCAAAAGTTTTCCAATTTCTTTGGGAGGTATGCTATTTGTGTATCTGAACTAGACATTATTGTTTTCAGTATCTTGATTAATTTATTTGATAGTATTACGCATGGATACATGCTAGTGTGCCATATCCATTTATTTTAAAAGATAGTGGGCTTAAGATTTAGTGACTATGTGTGAGAGAATTTAACAATTATGAAGTCCCTGAGGCAAATTTTATGTTATCTGCATGTATGAAATGATCAACCCAGTGATAAAATGAGTTGTTGAAATTATTAGAATGCTATAAGCAACCTTCCTACACTGACATTGCTGATTATATGTAATATTTCTTCCTTACAGTTATTTTCTTATTTCAGCGTACCAGTATTCAATATCCCTGGAAGAACATTCCCAGTCAATATTTTATATAGCAAGACGCCTTGTGAAGATTATGTTGAAGCAGCAGTGAAGCAAGCCATGACTGTCCACATTACCAGTCCTCCGGGTGACATTCTTATTTTCATGACTGGTCAAGATGAAATTGAAGCCACTTGTTATGCACTTGCTGAACGGATGGAGCAGCTTGTTTCAAGCACTAAGAAGGCTGTTCCCAAGCTGTCCATTCTTCCTATCTACTCCCAATTACCTGCGGATTTGCAGGCTAAAATTTTTCAAAAAGCTGAAGATGGTGCTCGGAAATGCATTGTTGCCACAAACATTGCTGAGACATCTCTTACTGTGGATGGTATCTTCTATGTCATTGACACTGGATATGGGAAAATGAAGGTTTATAATCCTAGAATGGGTATGGATGCTCTCCAAGTTTTCCCAGTAAGCCAGGCAGCTGCTGGCCAGAGGGCTGGCCGAGCTGGAAGAACAGGTCCCGGCACCTGCTACCGCCTTTATACAGAATCTGCATTTCAGAATGAAATGTTGCCCAATCCAGTGCCTGA
>JAVDBV010076393.1:0-16785 GCA_032619315.1 Piper longum
CGGCAAGGCGAGCTGGGGCGCGTCGATCGGCGGCGGCGGCGACGAACAGAGGCGGCGGCGAGGGTTTGGGTGAAAAGGTGTCGGGGTGGGGAAGAAAACACTCGGTGGCAATTTCGTAAATAAGTATTGACTCGATTCCTACTCGAGTCAATATAATAACTAGCTCGTAATAAATTCTAAAAAAAATACAGAAAAATATGGAAAAATAACATAAAATAGAAATAAGCATCACAACATCCAAATGATATGATCTATAACTAATAACCCACCATAACTACCAAATAACGCGTCCTAATGCGTTAATCTGCCTAAAATTATTTCTACGATCAAATCAATAAAATGAAAAATTACTGCATACTTTCATACATTCTGATAACTCATCTCACATCATCTTTTCAACGTTATCATCATATATTCAAGTATACGTGACTCTCAAAGTATACGTGACTCTCATCGCTCATAACTCACGCCGGTCTCGACTCAGCGTGCGGTCTATGAACTGACTCGACTCGAACCAATAGTGGAACCGACTGGTTCGCTGTAATAAAACCCTGACTCAAGTCACGGGTTTTACACCTTCAGAAGAACATGATCTCCTACCACGAAATGAACCTCACGTTGGCATTGATTAGCGTAACTTCTTTGTCGGTCCTGAGCTGACCTCATTCTCTTCCTCATCTGCATCACTATTGCTTGTATCTGTTGGATCATTTTTGGCCCAACTATCATTGGTTCAATGCCTTGTACCCATCATCTTGGAGATTTACATGGTCTACCATATAATGCTTCAAATGGTGCCATTTCGATATTGTCCTGATAATTGTTATTTTCGGCAAACTCTACTAGAGGCAAATGCTCTTCCCAATTGCCACCAAAATCCAACATGTATGTTTGAAGTAAATCCTCTAGTATCTGGATGGTTCACTTAGTCTGCCCATCTGTTTGAGAATGGAAGACTATACTGAACATCAATTCATTACCCGTAGCTACCAGGAATGCTCTCTAAAAGCTGGATGTAAATCTCATATCCTTATGTGATATAATCTCCAATAGAACGCCATGGAACCTAACTATTTGATCTCTGTACAAAATGGTCAGTGGAGAATCCATCTTGATTGGTATCAAATATGCACTCTTTGTCAATCGATCTATTATAAACCATATGGCATTCTTCTATTTGTGGGTCTTAGGCAAACCGACTACAAATCATATGCTATGCTTTCCCACTTCCACTTTGGGTTTCTAAAGGTTGTAGTGTCCTACCTGGATGAACATGCTTAGCTTTCACTTGCTGGCATACCAGACATATGGAAATTGTGTCAAACACTTCTTTCTTCAGTCCTAGCCACCAATAGGTTTGTCGAATATCGTGGTACATCTTCATTCCACGCAGATGCATTGTACATCTTGACATGTTGGCTTCGTAAAAAATCATACTACAAGGTCCGGAATACTCTGGGATGTTAGATACGAATAGTTGACTTCTTAATGTAATCAGCTCATTTGCGTCTCTAGCCAAACTCTTAATCTAATCAGCTCATCTTAATCTAAGACTGCTGCCAATCCCACTAAACCTCAAACTAGCTTTTTGCTCAAAGCATCTGCTACCACATTGGCTTTACTCTCATGGTATGCTACATCAATGTCAAAATCTAATAACAACTCCAACCATTTCCTTTATCGATTGTTCATATCCATCTATGTGAAAATGTATTTCAGACTCTTGTAATCTGTTAAAAGTATGAAAGATGTTCCATAATGATAATGACTCCATATTCTGTGGGAAAATACTACTCTTGCAAGTTCTAGGTTTTGTGTAGGATAGTTATGCTTATGCGCCTTTAGGTGATGAGATGCATAGGCAAAAACCTTATCCCTTTGCATCAAAATACAACCTAGATAAATGCTAGAGGCATTTGTGTAAACTACAAACTCCTTGTGTCCTTTTGGCAATGTGAGTATAGGTGCCAAAGTCAATCTCTCTTTCAACATCCTGAAACTCTTTTCACATTCATCTATCCATCTAAATTGTTATTCGTTTCTAGTCAGCCGTGTAAGAGGAGCTGCTATGGAGGAGAAACCCTGAATACACTGTCTATAGTATCCAACTAATCCAAGGAAACTCCGAACATTTGAAGGAGTATTTGGCTGTTCCCATTGTACAACTACCTCTATCTTCGATGGATCTACTACAATACTTGCTGTTGACACAATGTGTCCCATAAAATTCACATTAGAGAGCTAAAAATAGCACTTCAAAAACTTTCCATACAACCATACGCTCCCTTAGTGTCTACAACACTATCTAAAGATGTTGCTCATGTGCTTCATTAGATGAAGAGTATACCAATATATCGTCCACAAAGATGATCACAAACTAGTTTAAATATAGATTGAACACTATGTTTATTAAGTCCATGAATGTTGGTGGAACTTTGGTCAATCTATAAGGCATGACCAAAAACTCATAGTGGCCATATCCTGTCCTGAATGGGGTCTTTGGAATATCTTCTGTTCTAATCTTCAACTAATGGTATCTTGACCTCAAATCAATCTTTTAGAAAACCACTGTTAAGCTCAACTAATCAAATAAATTGTCAATTCAAGGAAGAGGGTATATGTTTTTAAGAATCACATGGTTTTGTATCCTATAATCCATGCATAAACATATGCTTTCATCCTTCTTCCTTACAAACAACACGGCGCATCCCACGGCGACACTCTTTGTCTAATAAACCTTGGTCCAAAAAATGCTCCTTGAGTTCCTTGAGCTCAAGAGGTGTCATCCTGTATGGGGCTCTAGAAATTGGTATTGTGCATGACATCAACTCAATAGAAAGATCCACCTCACTCTTTGGTGGCAACCTTGTGATTTCATCTGGAAATACATCTGCAAATCCCCTAACCACTGGAATCTTGTCAAGGCTCAATCTATTTTTTGAACTACTCTGCTAAGTTTGTACTAAAGTTGCCATCACCAATTCCCTACCTCTATTCAAATGCCCTACTGCATTATGATAGGGTATCCGTGCACGTTCCCTATCTATGCCCTGACCCTGGAAGAAAAAGCAGTGCGTCCCATGGCAAAAAGTCATCGTCTTTCTTTGGCAGTCTATCATAACTCATATCCAATCCATGCTAAATATCACATCAAATCTACTACTAATTGTCACTGTTGAATTTCTATAGGGATATTACGCACACACTCACTAGCAGCCATAACATTACCGACAGGAGTGAACACTAACAGTGAATGTCCTAAGTCTTTTATTTACCTTCATTCTATCTATGTGTGCGTATGATATAAATGAATGTGTGTAGCCAAAATCAAATAAAACTCGTGTTGGTACAAAGCCTACAAGAAGTACTTGTTACAACTGCCATGTCCTCTAATGCTTCTACCATTGTGGCTACATACATCCTAATTAGTTGCTGTTGTGCTGAGCAGCTGGTACTGCTGATGGTATTGCCTATGTCTAATCCCTCTGATCATGAACTAGTGGTGCTTATTGCCTACCTCTGGTGTTTGGCCTTCCCTACAGGCATAAAACCTCTCTAGTTCTGTCATCTCTATTGCTGTCTTAGCGACTGTGGACCTCTGCCTCTCTGTCCCTATGCTTGGCCTTGTTGGCCTCTCTATGTTGTTTCTATGGGGGAGCTGGAGGTGTAAGTCTCTATGGAGGTGTTGGAAGTGCTAACTGTTGGCACTGACCTGTTGGACTTACTATGACTCGATGTTCTGGTTGGCCACAATTATTGCATGCATTAGTGCTTGCTCTGCACACAACTCCATGACGACGTCTACAAGTGTGACAAGGAGGTAGCCTACTGTCATGAACCTGACCATCTATGGATCTCATAGCAATAGGAGCATCTCTTCAACGTCTTTGTTGTACTGCCTGCTCTGGCTGATTTGGCCTTAGATGTTGTTGCGTCTGATCAAAATCTTGGCGAGGTCGAGTAGCTATGACTCACTTTGCCTCACCTGTAGCTCTCACAATGTCACCAAAAGTGGAAAACTTCTTATCCAAATAGGCCATTTGGATCTCATGGTAGAGACCTTAGTAAAAATGTTGTATTCTCCTTTGTTCTAGAGGAACTAAATCTGGTGCAAATCATTCTAGTGCCCTGAATCTGGCCTCATACTGCACCACTGTCATGGGGCCCTATTTTAGTATGTAGAATTCCCATTTCTTTCTCTTAAAAATATCTTGCGGAAAGTATTTCCCATCAAACTCCACCCTGAACTCTTCCCAAGTGACATCCCATGGTTGCTTGCGAGCAAATATGGAATTCATCACTGAATCCCACCATATTCTAGCCTCATCCTGAAAAGCCCTTTAAATGATACGTACTATGTGCTCCATTGGGCTCACTACACTACTGAATAGCCCTATGGCTAATGATATCCATAGGAATGCCTCTTTTGCATCCAACTTCCCTAAAAATGGACGTCTACCATTCTTCACAAATTTCTCATACAGCACAGTTTCAAATTCTTTGCATCAATTGATCTATTGGAATTAGGAGAAGGTAATTGGGGTCCTCTACCAACTAGAACACTACCATACCCTACGCCTCCATGCTACTTGTAGTCTGGCCACTGCTTGCTATTGCTGTTCACTCACATCAGCGCCTATTCCAACATGAATTGGGGCAAATAGAGGAGATGATGTTGGGGTAGTTCTTTGATGCATCAGTAGAGGAGGAGGCGGTGGTAGAGGGACCATGGGAAATGTAGGCTCTCCTCGTGCCTCATCTTCCATAGCTAGTCTCTTCCCAGCTTTGGTTACTTAAAGGGCTATCTAAGTGAGCACTCAACTAAACTCTTCCTGATATCGCTGTATCTAAACTTGTGCCTCAGCTAATCTGGCCATAGTTGCATCCCTCTCGGCTTGTCAACTGCTGCCACCGTGATGACTGTCATGGCGACGGCTTTCACTGTGGAGGCTAACTGAGACTAGAACACTGGGCTCTCCTGGTGGCAACATGCTTCTCGGTCAGCTAGACGTTGTCTCATTATGACCATGGCTAGTTCTATTGTGTCTGGGTGAAGAAGGCGATGGAGTCATGTTCCGTGTCTTACGTGTATGCATCACCATCTCTGCCACTGTTCACTGTCCCAACTTGAACGCACTCTCATGCACTTGATGGGTAAGAAATCTGTAATCAAAGACAATAAAATAGAAACATACCTGTCGGCATAACTCGGAGCAGCCTTTGCACACATATAACTTGTACTAAAATTTACTATCTTTATCAACCAAGAGTCTACTCTGATACCAAATTGTAGCATTCCAAATCCAATTCACTTAGAAACCAATTTGGAAATATTATTGGGGATCAAACCATCTTTAATTCAATTAAACTTGTCAACCCAACCCTAGTGGAAGGGATCTATTCTTGGCATCTTAAGATGGAACAACAAACACATAATGTATGCATGAGATGCTCAAAACCTAACATGGTCTATATGTATGTTTATGACAAACCAAAACATATTTCAAAATAATTTAAACACAAATCAAAATCCAAAAACAACAATTATGAAATCAAAATGGAGAGATTTTTACCTAAATGTACAATAAGGGTCACCCTATCAACAGTATAAATATATCATTATATTTATTAAGAATCTATAAACAACCAGATTGTTACACATAGCATTTACATTAACCAAAGCCTTTTCTTTGAGTTAGGTCTTGACCCACTTGCTGGTCCTGTTCGTAGATGATTCCAACTTTCAAAAGAGTATCACATTTTCATATATCATGATAATCATTATAGCCAACATTTAAGTCTCATCGAGATAAAGTTTCATGTCAACCACATATCAACAAACCATCACATCTTTTCAACCTCAGAAGGTACATGTGTGAAAAGTGGCATTGCTACTCCTTCGTAGTACTGACAATGTTCATTCATCAGGGTTATCACCTACATATATAATAAGAAAACGTAACAAATAGATCATAAAATCACATAACGAGTCCAAAATGGACTTGGTAAAAGCTCCAAGCTGTGTTTCCCGCCTAGGCAACGAGCTCCTACTTCGTACCTACACATCAAATCTAAATGCTAGCGCCAAGGATGAGACATGAATGCTACATTTATCATCAAATCATATTCAATATATAGCATAAATCCTGACACGATCTCTAACTAGGGCATGCATTAATATCTTCATAAACAATCGCACACGAATACTCTGTATGTTGATTACAAACATTTAACATATCTGACCCCAAATCATATTTACTGTGTAATATTTAGATAACTATTCCACTTATCTCAATTCACGATAATCAAACTTCGCTAACTAAATCCAGATGGCAATACCAATTTACATTCAAAGGATATAAAGAATTTATCCGATAATTCCTAACTCAGATAGACCACTCACACCCATTCTCATCGCATTTGATCATTACAATTATCAATAATCACACAAGTTCATCAAAATCATGATAACTAATTCATACACCATTATATAATTTAATTATCAATTCCAATCACCTAATTCTCACACACATCACAATAATTAATAATGTACAATGCAAGTAAATATAAATTGAATATGTCTAGCGTCGTCAACAATGACAAACGACGACTGATGGTCGATTGGTGCAAGATAGGGAGGAAGAAAAAGGAGGGGAGGCCAAGGCGAGTGGACTATGGTGCGGCTGGGGGTGAGGTCACTGGTGGCTGTGATCATCGGGAGACCGGGGAGGAAGGTGAGGTATCAGGTGAAAACAGTGACATGGGGAAGGAAAGACACAATCGGCTAGGAGAAGTATAAGGTGATAGCAGTTTTATAAATTAAACTTAGACTCATCCCGAATGCGAGTTAAAAACAATAAATAAATTCTGAAAAAATAAAATAAAATATGATAAAATATCATAAAATAAAATACACTCAATAAGTATAAAATGACACATTCTAAACCTACCAACCCACCTAAAACCCTAACTAACGTGTCCAAATGCAATCATGAGTATAATTCTAATTCTACGATGAAATGAATAAAATAATAAAATAATTTGGCATACTGTTGTATATTCTAATAATTCATTTTCATGTTATTTTACTAATGTTATCATCATATAATCGGGTACATTCAACCCTCATGACTCATAACAAACGGTCGGCCTCGACTCAATGCACATGTTTTAAAAATGACTCGATTAGGACTGACGGCTGAACCAACAATTTCACGAATATAAAATCCTCACTCGAGTCTCGAGCATTACATTGGCGACATTTGCATCACTTTCCAGCCATTTTTTAGCCAACTGACCGACCCATTTGGTCCCATTTTGCCCCGTTTGCATCCACCGAGCATGTTTGCCCATGTCCACATTTGCCAATCCGTCTTCACATCTGCCTAGCCCGAGCCTATTTACTTGTCCACTAGCCTATGGCTTTGTTTGTATATCTGTGTCCATTGAGTCCAGCCCAGCCAAGCCTAGCCAGTTGACTAGACCGAATCAACTTGGTCCGGTTTAGGCTAGTTCACTCAGTAGATCATTTTCGCTCGTTTTCCTTCGCTTCTTACTGTTTTTAATAATTTGAAACTTCCTAAATTAGTTTAGATACATATTCACATTATTTGATATATTTTAACATTGTAAGTGTTTTCATTTATTTATTATTTATTATTTAATTTTATTTATTTATTCATTATTATTTATTTCTAGTTATAATATTTGTCGATTATGATGAATGTTTGTATAATTATTTATTATTATTGATGATGTATCTATTTATATATATTATTTTTTCTTATGTTTATATTATTTAATTTAATTAATTGATTAATTATTATTTATTTACTCACTCATGTTACTATTTATTCGTGTTAATCGTTTATTCGTATATTTGATATTTATATTAATATTATTCATTATTATTTTTTATTAATTATTTATTCAATTATTTACTTAATTAATTATCCATTTAATTAACTAATTATTTATTAATTAATTAATTTATTTTACTTACTTGCTTGGGTATGTGTTGATATCTACTCGGGTTTAGTTGTATATTTAGTTAGTGTCATTTATATTATGATTTTTTTTTATTTATTACTTTTCTTGATGTTACTTGTTCAATATTATTATTATTATTATGTATTTATTTATTTATTTGAGTTATTTTATTTTTTATTTATTTATTGCTTGTGCTTGCCTCATTTTGGGTGCTAGACATTGTTCATTCATTTATTGTTGATATGAGTACACATCACGACTATGCATTATATAGAGTTATTATTCTTTTACTTATTAGTGGGTTTCGATTAAGGATCTAGAGTCCGAGCTCGTTGTAGATGTGCCAATGTACTTGGAGCTTGGACCACTGGTCCGTTAAGACTCTTCTTAGTTTTATTACTTTAATATATTGTGGCTTTGATTTTCATATCATAGAACGTGTTAAGTAGCTATTTTATCGAACCCCACTTAACACGAGTTATTTAGATGTATTTTACATCTGTTATTAATAACTCTCAAGGATGAGATCCATCGTTTTGTTTTTGAACACGTTGCATTTGGGCTTACTTATATGATTCCCTTCTCAGCCCTATATATAATTTTTATCGAATTTTTAGTGAGACAAGAGTTGGTGAATTTGATCTTGCATATACTGAGTGAGTGCGTACATACATCGCAGTCGGCTATGGATTAGTAAGAGCGCAGTTCCATTCCCGAGTGACCTTGACACCTTTACGTTTTGAGCTTCCTTACACCCGAAGAAGTATGGGGTAGACAGGTATTGTTGTGTATTATGCATGTCTACACTTGTGGTATCAAAGGGTACTTAAGACGAATGCTTGAGAAAATTCAGCCTTTATGTTTTGGACCAGAAGTTATATGGAGGATGGACATAGACATGTCTTAGGTTATGTGTTTTTTCTCGAAAGTAAGACCAGTTATTGCCGTAAGAGGCATATGCCGAGAGTGGCATAACACCAGTTTACTTTGGGATGCTATCGAGTATGTAGCTTGATGAGTCCTCAGTAGATGTCATTTGAGGGTTCACATGGAGAATATATATATGATTTTCCTTCCTATCAGATTCTATTTGGCTGTTTGTACTAGTTATTTTTTTGGGCTAGTAACACTCGTAATGGATATTTTCTTATTATATATGTAGGCCTTGTGTTTCTATGTGTTGGGGCAGATTTTGATGGAAGGACAGATAGATGCTACACACTTGATCTCTGCGCGCCATTATTTTCTTTCGTTCTTTTGTTTGTATTGATGTGTTTCATGTATTTAGGAAGATATGTCATGACATATCTTCCTTTCTCAAGATGCCAAGAGGGTTGTCTCGATGTTTTATTATTCGAGTCTCACAGATTAATTGATTTAGACATGATTTAGAAACAATTATAACAGTTTTGATCTGGTTCTTACATGAACCTAAATTGGGGTATTATTACCCTAACATTCTTTGGTGTTCGGCCAACCCGGTTGGATGTTATGTCGCTACAGTTTTTATTTTTCTATTTTTGGTTTTTGGTTGTGTTGAGCCTAATTAGGGGAATAAGGGTCACCCTATTAACAATATAAATATATCATTATATTTATTAAGAATCTATAAACAACCATATTGTTACGCATATCATTTACATTAACCAAAGCAGTTTCTTTGAGTTAGGTATTGACCCACTTGCTCGTTCTATTCATTTATGATTACAACTTTCAAAAAAGTATCACATATGATAACAACACAATAGCTAATTTATGATATCGATTTACTTGTTTTCTAGTTATTTTCTTTGTCAATAATTCCTTGTTCACGTTGTAATATTATAAGTGTGCGTGTTAAATTAAATTTCCAAGTATATATTGTGATACTAATCTGTTCGAGCATACTTGGATGAAGAAGTATATAAAATTTACAATATAATTAGAAAACCAAAAAAAATAAAATAAAAATTGCAGCGTCGTAATTTCTAGTCTGGTCATCTGAACACCAAAGGAGGCTAAGGATGTAACACCCCGATTTTGGTTCACCTATGAATCAGATCATAGCTATTATAATTGAGTTGAGTGATGTCTAAATTAATTAATCTGTGAGACTTGAACAATAAAATATTGAGACAACCCTCTTGGTGTCTTGAGAAAGGAAGATACGTCATGATATATAAAGTAAATACATTAAAACACATCAATACAATCAAAAGAACGAAAGATAACAATGGTGCGCTGAGCTCAAGTGTGTAGCATCTATCTGTCCTTCCATCAAAGTCAGCCCCAACACATAGGAATACAAGACCTACATATATAATAAAAAAATATCAATTACGAGTGTTATTGGTTCGAAAAATAACTAGTACAAACTGCCAAATTGAATATGATATTCCACAAGGAAGGAAAACTATATTCTCCATATGAACTCTCAAAGGATATCTACTGAGGAGTCATCAAACTACGGACTCGATAGCATCTTGAACTAAATTGGTGTTATGTCACTCTCAGTATATGCCTCTCTTGGCAATAACTCATCTCAATTTTGAGAAAAACATATAACCTAAGACCTGTCATGTCCATTCTCTATAAAACTTCTGGCCCAAAACACAAAGGCCGATGATTTTCAAGCAGTCACCTTAAGTACCCCATTGATACCATAAGTCTAGACATGCATAATACACAATAATACCCGTCTACTCCATGCCTCTTCGGGTGTGAGAAAGCTTAAGACTTAGAGATATCAGAATCACTCAAGAATGGAACTACTCTCTCACTAATCCATATCCCATTGCGACCTGCATATGCACCTATTGGGTTTATCCCATATCAGTCGTAAAAGGTGTTGGTGAGTTGTATATAGGATAATGGGAAAGCCTTACTCTTTAAGTTAATTTTTAGAGTAAGAGAAGCCCATAACACCTATTGCAAGTCTCTTTTGTGTGCCCATTGTGTTCAACAATGGTATCAGAGCTTGGTTGGGGGCCCAAAGGGCCTAAGAAGTTGTATTGGAGCTTGGTTAAGGGCCCAAGAAGTGGTATCAAAGCCACTTATAATCTTGGGAGATTTGGATTTGCCCACGCTGATTGTCGGAGTTTTCCTCATGGGTTCCACCCGATGATTTAAGGGGAGTTTGCCAAGTGGGTGCTATTTGATGAAAAATAAGATTGCCAGACGATGAGTGTTTCGTGGTCGCCCGATGTGTGAAGGGGAGTTGTTAGGTTTATCCCTCATCGGTCGTAGAAGATGTTGGTGAATTGTATATATGCTAATGAGAAATCCTTATTCCTTAAGTTAACTTTTGGAGTAAGAGAGGCCTGTGATACCTATTGCAAGTCCCTTTTGTGCGTCCATTGTGCCCAATAGTGGTATCAGAGCTTGGTTGGGGGCCCAAGGGGCCTAAGAAGTGGTATCAGAGCTTGGTTGGGGGCCTAAAGGGCCTAATAAGTGGTATTAGAGCGAGGTTACAATCTTGGGAGATTTAGATTTGCTCACGCTGATTGTCAGAGTTTCCTTCATGGGTTCCACCTGATGATTTAAGGGGATTTTTCCAAGTCGGTGCTGTCTAATAAAAAGTGAGATTGCCAGATGATAATTGTTTCATGGTCGCCCGATGTGTGAAGCAGGGTTTTTAGGTTTATCTCACATCGGTTGTAGAAGGTGTTGGTGAGTTGTACATAGACTAATAGGAAAGCCTTATTCCTTAAGTTAATTTTTGGAGTAAGAGAGGCTCGTAACATCTAATATAAGTCCCTTTTGTGCATCCATTATGCCAACAGTGGTATCAGAGCTTGGATGGGGGCCCAAAGGGCCTAAGAAGTGGTATCAAAGCTGGTTGGGGGCCCGAAGGACCCAAGAGCACCCATTCATGGTATATGAAAGGTCAAATTCACCAACTTTCATCTCACTAAAAATTCGATAAACATTATGTATAGGGTTGGGAAGGGAATCATATAAGTAGGCCTGAAGGCAATGTGAGGTGGAGATAAGTTCGAATACAATACGAGGGATCTGATCGTTGAGGGGTTATTAATCAGGAAAGTAAAATACATTCAAATGACCTGTGTTAAATGAGGTTCGATAAAATAGCTACTTAATACGTCATATGATCGAGAAATCAAAGGCATAATAGACTAAAGTAATAAAAATGAGAAAAGTCCTAACGGACATGCGGTCCACGCTTCAAGTGCATTGGCATATCGACGGCGAGCTCATACCCTTATTGTACATATCCTTCGATTGTGGAGGATATGAGCAAGGGGAAGGTGGCAGGTGGCTGAGTTTGTTGGCAAAGGTGGAGATAGGATCGAGCCGTGGCGGTAGATGCGAAGTGGTCAAACAGCAAACCATTGCCGGAGACCGTGAAAATATGTTTATCTTAAATATCCTCTGACAATTAAGGATTGGGTTCTATAAATAAAATAAATTTTTTGAACAATAGGTCAGACAATAAATCCAACCAATAATAATTGACCTCGAAGGCCATCACCAACCACAACTTGTAGTGAAAGCCCTAGAGTGGCTAGATCTGGTTGTCTGAATGTGTGGCACTCAAACGTTTTCGGTCGTTGGTGTTGAAGCTAAAAAAAAGATGTTAGACGGATGTTCTCCACCCACGTTATCTATAGGTCACACCCACATCCTTACATAACTACCTAAGTAAGATTTTTTGGATCGTAATTAATATCTACCTTTATTTTATAACATTGTTGGAGAATATGAATGATGAATGTCGATATAGCATGATTCATAAAAAAAATTTAATGAACATGTTTGAGTCTTTTTTTTTTTAACCTACACTAATAAAGAGTACAATTTTGTCATTAGTATAAAGTTTTTCCTTTTCTGGTAATTGCTCTTATATTTAACGACCTGATAAAATGAAAAATGACAAAAACCATAGCCCTTTTTCGATAAAAAAGATCTTTTTAATGTTAGTTGAGAATAAGAAAAATTGACATAATTAATACAAAAATTGAGAGAAATTATAAATTGTCTTAAATACCTGATTTACGTGTGGAATTTAGCAAGAGAAAAAATGAGCTAGATATGCATGAGTTACATCTCGTATAACTTAGATGACCTACAACTTCTATTCGGGTTTAACTACCTAAAATCCACTTTATTAATATAAAAGAAAAATAATTAGGGTAGAGATAAATTTTCAAATCATTCTAATGTTTATAACTCATTTGTATTAATTGTTAAAATAATTGTAATACAAATTAATTTTAAAATACTTTTAAGCTAGTATATTTCTAGAAAATTTTCAACCACCAATTTAGTTAATCTACTTCCAATACATATAGATACTAATATGTGAAACTAACCAAAAAAAGTTTAAATTAGATGTGTACTCATATACATTATATGAGTTGTAGTTAGGTACCTTAATTTTTCAAAAAAAAAAAAAATTAAGCACATGAGTTTGGTTGATTCTTGTTACATGGAAACATGTTGAATATTGCCTGAAGATGTTCTATTGATGTCGTTCAGGACGAGTTGGTGGATTACCATCTCCAAGGCCATGAAGTTTTCATCAATCCCTCTTGTTTCCTCTTCAAAGAAATGCATAACACCATCTTGTTGGCCCAGAGGTGGCTCCGTCTTTGGTAAGGCTGTAAGAATGAATCTATTACACATGGGTGTCCAAATTCGGCAGACGTCCTCACCCGTGTCCGCATCTGTATCTCTATTTTGAATACGAAATGGCCCCACGGACTGGGGGCATTTTTACAGAATTGGCCAAAGTGTATATCTAAAGATTTATTATCCTAATCAAACCATAATTATATAAAGAATTAGTCAAACAATTGGATTGGAAGTTGTTAAATGACAAGGAGTTGACCTACGTATGCCCTATGAAACTCCTCTACAAGATATTGTCCAATCTTCTCTCTCTGCTTAATCTTCTCGCTCACGTTCTCTCCGTCACCCTTAGCTCGTCAAAGTCTCCACCACATATATATTTATTGTATTACATCATCGTTATCGTCATTATCATTACTATTATTATTATTATTATCATTATCATCATAATTAAACTAAATTTGTAATATAAACTAATCATTGACTATTCAAAATTACGCATAAAGAAAGCAACAACATTTTAAATAATGCCCATTTTCTAAAACAGCCTTTCAAGCATAAATAAGATATGATAACAATGTTGCCTTAAATAATATTTGAATAAAAATTCAATTTTATACATCAAAGGTGACTTGCTAGGATATATATAACCGTAAATAAAATAACTTGGTGAGACTTGATCATCAAAAATAAAAGATGGGATTATGTTCCATACTTCCTTATATATGGTAAGTTTCCTACCTGGTTCCTCAACATTATTCTATTCATACCAGTCTTCTTCCCAACTTGTACGTCTTGTTTTCTTCTTCTTCTTCGACCATTCTAATATGTATAGTAGTAATAAGCTCTAATGGCACCTTCATCTCCATCTCCGTCCCCATCTCAGTTCATAGAAACAGCTCTAAACAATACAAACGCCCAGTATGCTTTGTCCTACATCCACCATGATCTCAAATGGGTGATCAGAGATCACCTCCTATCCCTCCTCAGAGAATTCCCTTCTCTTTCCATCAATGTCGACGCCTTCTTCCACAACGACGGCGCCATGGCAAGGCTCTTCATGGTCACTGGCTCCCTTCCTGTCCACTCCACCATCCTCTTCTATGTTCCCCTCACCATATGGTTGCACCAGTGCTATCCCTTCAACAAGCCTCTGGTTTTTGTGTCATCCTCACCTTCATCACCAATTCTTAGCAATCATCCATTTATTGATCCAATGGGAGGAATGGTCTCCCCTTACTTAGAAACATGGCAGTTCCCTGATTCCAATCTGGTTGATATGGTGAGGAACTTGGTGAGCATATTTAGGCACCATCCACCATTCTTCAACCTGTCCAATCATGTCGTGTCTTCTTACAGTTGTGGGAAATTTTCAATTGCCTCAAAGAGAGAAGCCATGGACATTCTTGTTGGGAAATTGCGCCAAGAAATAGTCAACTCACAATCAGAAGTTAGAAGGGAGATGGAAAAGTATGGTTATTGGCAGAAAGAATTGAAAAGAAGGGGCACGATTGCTAGCAGGCTGGTATCTGATCTTGAGGTTGAGAGGTCCAGATTGAAGAAGGTTGTTGATGAGATGCATGGAAAGGCTTACATGTTGCAGAACTGGGTGATGGTGAATGGCCAAGGTTTCAATATTGATTTAGAGAGAGAAGAGTTAGAGAAGGTGTTTGAGTTCGAAGATGAAAAATCAGAGCAAGTTTTGAAGCACAGTGCTGAGGACTTGGCTATAGATGATGTGATATACTACTTAGACAAGGCATTGGAAAGAGGAGATGTTAATCTGACAGATTATCTCAAGAACATTAGGAAACTTGCCAGAGAACAGTTCTTCCATAGGGTTGATGTGAAGAGAGACTCATGGGTTCTCCTTTATTTTAGTATCAATTCAAGTTATTTCTATCAAATTCTGGTTCAATCTTACTGATTAGTGTATGATTGTATGGCTTTGAATGTACAAAATCTTGGGTCTGTAGAGGACTATTTGTCCCACAACTTGGGCAACTAGAGAAAGTCGCAAGTAGTGCATGCATATGGGCTAAACCGAATTCTTCAATTCACGGCACACCCATTGCACCGATTGCATATTCAGAAATTAGAATAAATTTCACTTAACTCCCCAAGAACGAGTCAAACTATGAGTGGCCTAAATTAAGTCAACTCATCAATTAACCCCATTATTTTAAAAAACTCGTCACTTAATTATTTTTAAAATAAAATTATTAAGTGATGATGTAGCAGGTATGATATAGAAAAGTCATATTAAAAAACAAAATTGTTTAATATTAAAATAATTAAAATTAATTAATATATAAAATAAAATATACGCATTGAGATGAATATATAATAATTAAATGAAATAAATTATCATTTTATTTAATTTTTTATCAAGGTCATTTGTAGCTCATATGTGAGATGAAATATTTTTTTATTAATTTTTTTCATATGGGTTATATATTAGATGTATTATAAGATGTTAAATAAAAGAAAATATTTTATGATTTATGTCTGCTTTTTATTTAGTTATTATGTTTTTATTTTATATGTTGACTAAATTTTAATTAATTTAATTTTAATTAATTTTATATTCTTATGTGATAGGGGCGAGTAATTGGTCAATTCAAATCTAATTTTTGAATTGACTTTTGGAGGTTGGCCGAATCGAATATAGCCAAGAGCTTCTCTCCTTTCCACATGCTTGGTGAAGGCATCTACGTGTGAGAGAGCTAATTACACACCTAAGCCACTTATTTTGGCAAATAAATCAAGTCATACAAGTTCACTAAGTGGCTTTGACATTTATTAACTTAACTCTCTAAAGCGATTAAGTCAAATACAAAAGAGTCACGTGATGCAAGTGAAAACAAATAGGAATAATCTGACTAGAGAAGGAGAAGAGAGAAGATACAAATTTTTTTTAAAGAGGTTCATAACTAACCCTTTCTTTTATCCCCAAAGTCCTTTAGTTGAGTAGGTCTTAATAGTTTCAATATAGCAAATGTCACGGGGTTCCCATTAGGGTAGAATTTTTCGCCCTAAAAGACACCATGTGCGGCTATTTCCCTCCTGGAAATATCAGCCAACCTCAAGTACACAACGAAAACAGTCACTGCTATCCTGAAAACAGCAACACCAACATATCACCAACGAACTGCCAGTCACACCCGAACTACCTAATGCGGCCCAACAGCCTATCGGTTTACCGGTACACAGCAATTGCACTCA
>JAVDBV010076394.1:0-20351 GCA_032619315.1 Piper longum
CAACTCAAGTTCAATACAATTTAATTCAAGTCCAAGTTACTACTAATGGGTTTAATTAAGTTTGTAATAAGCCATATATGTTATGGGGTGGCCCAAATAGGCTTGGGAGGGTTATTTAAGCTTTGTATTTTGGGTTTTATTTTGTTAAGTAATGGGCTGGACGAATTTGCCTATTATAAGCCCATTAGTTATTTAGTTTAGGGTTTCCATTGTTAAGGCTATATATAGATGCCTTAACCTTGTGTTGGGGACGACCTGCAAGTGAGAAGAAAGCCTAAAGCCTTTGTTTTTATCTTTGTGTTCTTGAGTAGAATACATGCTTAAGAAACATTCAAGTGGATTGATCATCTTTCTTGTGGAGTGTTTCGAAATTGGGATTTAGGAACAAGTTTCCTTAATTTTGATTCTTGATCATCTTTCTAAGAAATCTGAGTTCTAGCCTTTTCTTAGGGGTTGTTGCTGGATTGTTCATGGGGTTTTCATGTTAATGTGTTGGGGGTTCCATTATAAAAAGGGGTTCTCAAGCTTATTCATGGAGGTTTTATATCACATATCATAAGATAAATTGAGGTAATAACAAAATTAATTTGGCTCTGATACTATTGCCTAATGAGTCTTTAAAAAAGAACTTGTAATAAAATTTACATGTTTTTCTTAATTTAAAAATTAGCTTAAAAAATAAAAATTTTTATTAACATCTAAATGTACAATCAATCGCATCTTATTTGAAACTTGTCCCTAAAAAAAAAACTTTGCACCAGATGTACAATCAATCGCATCTTATTTTTCAGCAATTGGAGCAATCCTTCAATTTTCTTCTCCAGAGATGGCGACCCGCGTTTATGACGGAGAATGGAATTTGGTCGGTAGGAGAGACGTTTATTGGGGGCATTGGATTGCATGGTAGGGTCACGAGTAAAAGTAGCTAGTATAAGGAATTGGAGCTGTGGCTGATATTAATTTTTTTAATTAAAATAACCGTTTATGACATGACATATATGATATTACCAAGCTCATGTATGGCTTTTTATCACTTAGTTTTGTCGACATTTTTGTTGGGTACCAATCTACAATATCATCTTTGCTTTCCTCATTAATGTCATGGCAATGCTTGGGGGAAAAAATAGATATCATGATAAGCCTAAATCTCGGTTGATGTGAACGATAATTTAGTTTATGCCGTGTTTTCAAAGCATAAATCATCTTGTTGATAAGGTTTTTTACTTAAATTACAAGTGATAATATTCTCTTCTCTTAAAAATAACACAATAATAGCCTTAATACATTGCCCTGATAGTTTAAAATAATAACTTTTGTGTCATGTATTTTGTGAAACTATATTGTCAAATATTAGAAGAGTTTATTTACAAGTGTATGATTGGCTTAATTAATTACTCCCTGCAAGTTGAGCCTTTTTATCCTCCTCTCGTAGGAAAAGAAATGTGAAAATAAGAAAATAATAAAAATAGGTTATGTAAACTGTAACGACCTGCTTATATACAAACAAATAATTTTATTTGATGTAAGATTAATTTTTGGGGATCTCACGAATATTTGTAGTTGTTATTTAGACATATTTACGTCTCATTACTTTTTTTAAAAGCAAAATGGAACTCGAATAAAAATTATTTCAATGTACATAATCAATTAAATATTATATTGAATGCATGGGGTTTGATACCAAAGAATTATTGACAAATTATTTGTTTGTACAAAAATCTTCCAACCCAATATAAAATTTAAGAGACAAGATGTGACAAGTGCATATGGTTTCTGAGCATGTTCAAATGCTTGGGAACCGTTCTTTTTTATACGAGAAAGTGTGATGGCCTGTTTAATCAGACAAGCTTCGAAAAGGATTACTAATTAATTACTATTTACGCTTCAAATTGAATAAATTAGTTGGATCAAACACGGATGGTCCTACTGGCAAACAGCACATCCCATGGGGAATATGATGATTAACTCCAAAGCAATATGCATTTAAGAAAAAACCCAAATATAAAACAATTTTATGTTAATTTATTAAATTATTTACTTGGTGAACCTTGAGAAGGTTTGAGAAACTATAGAACACAATAAGTATGTAATTGAATTTTTATGCCCCGTATATGCGTGGGCTACACCTCATCTAGCTTATATTAAATATGTATTTTATTTTAAACAATTTAGAAAGTTTCATAATTCAAAAATTATATAGATACGTAAAATAATAGATAATAAAAGTAATTATAAAATATTAACACAATTTATTATTTTTAACACTTTCATCTTAATTATTAAAATAATTATAATAAAAATTAATTTTAAAGTGTCTATTGTTTTGTGCTTCTTTTGAAGATTCAAAAATAAGTCATAATGATCTCAAAAAAAGATTAAATTTTATCAACCTCCTACTTATTAACTCTACTTTTAATATATATAAAAATTATTTTGAAAAATTCATTAAAAAAGGTTTAAGCTTATATAAGCTATATGAAGCATAACTCATATAAATTTTTCCCTTTAATTTTTATGCTCAGTTTATAATTAAATTTTATCTTCCTACCCAAAATAATGTTCCTTGCTTTTTTGTTCCAACTTACTAACATTAATGTATAGTATTTAATGAAACCCATCTAGAAATAATTACACTCATCCAATGTTTGTAATTTTAAGTTCTAGATTTGGTCTTTATATGTAATTTGGACAATTGATCTTCCTCTAACTCAATTTATAACATTACAATAATAATATTTTTTAACACTAAATTGCCTTAATAAATAATAGCATCATAAAACTGATATTTTTGCGGTTAAATATCTCGGGTAGAAATAAATAAATAAATAAAGGCAGCAAGAGCTAGTGATGTCGACATATGCTCGTTCAATTCGTCACATGATACAATTTAGTTGTTCTTATCTTATACGAATTCGATGATAACTTAAAATACTTGGTTGTCTAGTCATGTTGATCATCATGCAATGATCTGTTCATCCATTTTTCTCTTGCATTTTTATGCTTGAAAAAATTACCACAGTGATAATCTGAACGAAACTCATCAACCAAGTTGGGATTTTTTTCTTCTTCTTCCGTTTAAGGTGCTAATGCATCAGGTTGTCTGCTCATACCCAGTGATATATATTTTTGTCTAAAGAAAAGGAGTAAAATAATATGATAGCATAGAATAAAGAAGACGATAATAGTTATGTGGGAACCAGGGCAAGATAAGATGATGAAAATAGCGAACATGTTTGTCCCCATTTGTATTTTTCGCATGCCAAAGAGTCATACAAGTCCCAGATTGGCTCGCCTCATTACATTCATCACAATTTGAAGAAGCTAAGCTCTGAGCATTCTCAGTGCAAGTTTTTGCAAAAGGAAAAACAAAAAACCAACGCAACACACAAACAAGGGAATCCCTATTCAAAAGGAAATAGTTTTAATATTTGATTTGATACCCTAATATCTTCTCCAAAGGGCCAATCCAACCCTTACTGCTCTTACCATTTCCTTCAATATCTGCTATTTTCTCTTGTTCAAGGTGAAAAAATAGCTTCTCCCACCTCAGTATGGGAACTGTTTCCTCTTCTTTTCCTATTGCAAACATGCATTTTTTTTTTGTCAAATGAGTCGGTGAGTCCAGTTAAAATGACTTGTATTGTTCTGAACAGATAACATTTCAGTACTCATAACCAGGCTCAATCAAGAACACTTAAATAAATTTTTTACAAAGTGAGCAAGAACAAGTTGGGAATTGAACTCAATTTCTTACATGATTTGGAACACACTTTGCACGTAATTAAGCGAGTACAAGTTGATCTAAATTGCAGAAAATGTATTCCCCTGTGGGGATTTTCTTACATTCCAAGCTAAATTCTCCATTGAACATCAAACTCTTTTTACTCCGAAAATTCCCCTCTTCAATTTTCATCACCGTAAAATATTAGGACACACAAATTATTTCCGCCATTCTTATTACTTCTCTATAAGCATCTACAAATTTAAACGTATTAAGCTAAACTAAACAGGATTATGCTGGCTTTAACAATATCAAAACGAGAACAAATATGAATGCATACGTAGCAAAAAGAAACGGCTCGATCTCCATCACTCCTCGTACCCGCCGGTGCAATTCTCGTTGTCGTCGTCGCCGACGCCGCCGAGGGGGAAACAGGTGTCCTCGCCGCCGGTGTTCCAGAGGAAGTGGGCGTAGCTCGCCGCGTAGTAGGTGTTGCCGGGATCCGCCGCGATGGCCTCCAGATACATCTCCTCCGCCGCCGCCATGTCCCCCCGCGCCGCCCACAAGAACCCTGCGTAGGAGGCCAGCGCCGCCGCGTCCAGTGGCCGCGCCGCCGCCGCCCTCTTGAAGTACTCCTCCGCCCTGCTCCGAGGAACACCCATCAAAAAAGCACGTAAGAACCCAATTTTTTGATCCAAATCTGATAGGAATAGAGACGGGTTTGTGCTGCTCAGAGCTCTTACAAGCTCTAACCTGGTGTGATCATGGAGGACGAGGTAGAAGAACTGCGCGAAGTTGGTGAGGAGAAGAGAATTGTCGGGCTCTTGTGCCACTGCGAGATGGTAGTAGAGCTCTGTTTGGAGGTAGTCCGAGTGGTCGTCCGCCGGCAGCTCTACCTTCACCGGCGACACCATCATCTGCATGGCGTCATGGTCGACCATCGCCGGCGACATCCCCGCTGCCTCCCTCACCATAGCCTCCCACAGCCTCGCCTCCCTCTCCCCGTCGTCGACGAGCAGCCGGCGCCAGCAGTGGAACACCAAGTCGTCGCCGCCGTCGGCTGTAGCCTCGGCTACCGGCCTGTTCTTGCCACTTCCCCCGCCGCCGCCCACCGCCGCCTCTTCGCCGGGTGCCCAGAGCTTTCTGGCTACCTGCACGCCTTTTTTCTGAAGCGCAGGCGACGTCTCGACAATGGCGGCTTCAGCGGCGTGGGTCTGGGGGATGGAGTGGACGGTGAAGTTGGCGAGGAGGATCATGAGGTAAAGCATGAGGACGGGGGTGCGGGAGAAGACGCATTGGAAGAGCCATGTGAAGGAGGAGTGGAGCTCTTCCCGGACATGGCCGATCAGGTAGTTGAGGTCTTGGTTGAAGATGGCCGCCGTCAACCGCAGCGCGAAGCTCTGCACCTCCCTTATTATGAACACCATTGACGAGAAAGCTCTCTGCACCGAGCACTCCTCTGCCGCCGGCGAGAAGGAGAAGAAGGAAGCGCAGCTCACTGTCCTCCGAATGGCCGCCGGCGATCGGGCGCTGCGGACGAGCTTTAAAGACGACGATCGGTACACTCTGGCTGCAGCGGCGGAGGCGGCCACGGCAGCGGCGAAGGAGTGGGAGGAGGAAGAAGCAGGGTGGAGGACGAGCCATGTCGTCGTCACCGACGCCGCCACCTCCATCTTCAATCTCCTCACCAATGAGGCTGCATGCTCAAAAAAGATTCAATCTTTGGCGGATCTGCAACTCGGAGAAGAACAACGAATCGATGGTCAGTCATCAAAACGCCGAGAATCCGAATTTTAGCATCAAAGAGCTTCCAATTTCGTAAACTTTAACAATAACAGACTTTCCTAAAAGCTTGGAGTTTTCCCTGAAAAACAGAAACAAAAAAAGAAATATATAGCAGCGTCTGATATACAACCGTTCTTTACTCATTGGCCACCATCTCTGATCATGCAGAGAATGCCCCCCTCCACACAAATCAAGAACAAGTAGAAGATAAAAAAAAATTGGTGAACAACTCCAAAGGGAGAAGAAGCATCGTTCTTATAATGCGAGAGAAACGCATTGAGTTGTGGGACATTAGTGCACAACCTTGATCAATTCAAGCAATCAGTGCAAGTGAATGTGGGGTCTCTCTTCCGTGAGTTGTGAGTGCTGGATGAGATCAATGGACTCCATCTTCTTCCTTTGATTAACACCTATACATATATATAAGGTTATTCATTTGTTTTGTTTTTTTTACCTTCTTTTATATGGGATGTACCTGTTCATATTCCACATTAATGAATTTTATCGGGTAACTTTATTTGTATTTGTTACCGATTGGGATAAACTAAAATAAGAGAAAATTATAGTGTCAATTAAATTAAAAAGAGAAGAGAGAGATAGAGTTGTTTAAATAGGATTTACGCGTTACATCACTAACATCTACCCCTAACATGATATTCCACTAGCATTAGCATTATGAGTTGACATGGAGATTAATAACAGGTTACGGTGCTTGGAAGAAGTAAAGCACTTAATAGAGTATTGCACATATTCTTGATAACTATTGGGCCCTTTGGGCCATAAATAAAAGTGACTTGTAACATGTTCATTTGCGGCACTAATTTGGGCCAACTTCGGACCGACCGATGCCTCCAAATGGGATATGAGATTAACCCAACAATTCTCCCTTTCACACATTATAACACCCGAATCATTTCCCCGTCATTATATACAGAGTCAACATGTCTTAGTGAGGTTCCAGATGATACCAATTCGGGCCAACTTTTGAAGTTGGACCGATCGACAAATCGAGAGATACAAATTTAGACCGGCCGATAAATTGTGCGGATAATTGAGGCAACACCAAAACTAACTTTGGCTCTGATACTATTTGTTGGGCCTTTCGGGCCCCAAAAGTGACTTGCACCATGTCCATGGGTCTCTCTTAATCCAAAAGTTAGCTTAAAAATTAAGGCTTTTCCATTAGCCTATATACAAGTCACCGGTTGCTTCCAAATGGGATGTGAGATTAACCCAATAATTCTCCCCTTCACACATCACAACACCCGAATCATCTCCCCCTCACCACATGCGGAGCCAACATGTCTTGGTGAGGTTGACACCAATTTGGGCTAATTTCGGACCGACCGATACCTCCAAATGGGATATGTAATTAACCCAACAATAACAATAACAGTAATTTCCAACGCGCTAAAATTCAACAAAATTTGCAGGTTGCCATCTTGATGGGAAGTAGCAAGCGCATGAATATTGACATGGACGGCTTCTTGGCATAAGTTGCCATGAGAAAGATAAGCATGCCCATCTCCTTATTAAATATGATTGATACTTCTTCGGTGACAAAAAGGACTATCAAATTGGTTTCCCAGGTATGGGACCTGCTGGAATTGGGACAGAAAAGGTCTCGTCAAAATGAGGATGCGTGTGCTTCACATTATAAGGATATTTCCTCGTGCATACCAAAATCAGTACTTACAACTAAAATGAATGCAGGATAAGAATTTGGATGAATCAGGAAGAGTGGTTGTTAATTCACAATGTCATATATGTCATATAGAGTATAATCTTCACATATGCCCGCCAATGAAACTATCAAAGTGCTTAAGAAAAAAACACATAGCAAGTCCTTGGGAAAATGGACGTTTTTACAAACTTCACTAATAAACGAAGAACTGGGAATCAAGAGTAGAGACTGACCCAATTTATGTATGGCGACTGGAGAGGGGATGCAAACAAAAATGTTAACCACAGGGTACAATTCAACACTGCAAATTGATGTTGGTGCAAACTTACTGACAAATCAAAAAGACGGAATCTAGAGCTGGAGAATTGACCCCATCGAAGCATGGCCACTGGGGGAGGGGGTGAAGACGACGATGTCTATCAAAAAGTAAGTAAAGGAGTGGGTGGGGAGGGGGGAATTGACCTGCCAGAAACCAAGTTGGGGAGCACAACCCCATGTGAAGCTAAGAGCCAACTTGCCTGGCAATATAATACAATACCTTTTGTAATATTAAATAATGTTTATTGTGTTACCACTGTGATACGAAGGTGACATGTTATGAAACAATGATAAAAACCCAATTTTTTTCTGGTATTCACTCGTAGAGAGAGACGGTCCAGAATTGTTGAGATGATGGTCCCTGTCTTTTAAATGTTTCTCCCTGCCAAGCTTTGCACAATTGGTCAGTCCCCAGCATTTGGATCACAACTCCCAGGCACAAAAGGTACCCGAACCTGGACCTCTTTGTAAACCCTAGTGCAGCGATGCGGGATAATGGATTATGAGGCGAACAGGCTGTGGGATAGGTTGTTGCACCTTCCCATCTATGTGGGAGCGGACATTTCCCACCGGGAAAAAATTTTGGGTAGCCCTGAAAAGAAGCCTGCCTCTGAAGAGCCCTCAAATGAAACTTTGTTCGCGTTGGCAATTCAGGTAGTTGAGGCTACGAGTATTTAAAGAGACGCCGTTAACTGTCCTTGGCATTACTCCTAATCTCCTCCCATCTCAGTTGAGTAACTTTGTTTTCAATTATTCCTAATGACTCTCTTCTAACAATCATCTTCAAGGTCTGATGTCGATCTCAGATCTGTAACCAATGTTATATTTTTATTTATTCATAGATGTCCAGATTTTGAATTGATATTTTTCTTTCCGCTTTTGTTGTCCTTACCTTCCCAAACCAAAAAACCTAGTAAAACATGAGGATTTCTCTATAAAAAATACAAAAAATTCATATGAATTGAATTAAGGATGTAGGAAAATTCTAGAGGAAGTGGAATTGATCTAAATATGAAATGCATATGCATAGTCATCTCATTTCTAGAAAATAGAGTGTTGGTTGAAATTGATGATTTGATATTGAATGTTTTTTTTATTTTTTTCTTACACTGACAAAGTGAATGTTAGAAGAGTAGAATTGCTACTTTCAGAGACATTTGCTTCATTCCATAACAACAAATTTTTATAAAGCCTTTGATGCCAAGAAATCAAGTTGATAGGGAGAGCTTGCCTATCACGTAGACCAAAAAAAAAAAATTTGGTTGATGGGTAGGCTTGAAGATGGGGTAAACAAGAGAGGAGGAGCTCAGTGGCATGAGAAATGGAAATATCTTACGAAGAGTTATTTTATATATATATGTTACCTAATTAACTGTGGTTGATTCAATAAAAAGGGTGATAACTCCAAATAACAAGCGCCAAAAAGCCGCAAGCGTTTCTTATCTCAATAACTCACATCTATAGTCCATCTTGTTAGCCAATGAAAGCTCCATATACATTGCATAATAACATCAGCATTTGGCAATATTGATGGCAACCCACTTTGCCTACCACCATATTTATGCTCTTACTCTAAAAACTATCTTAATATTAACCGAGTAATTTCGATGAAAAAAAACCCAAGTGAGCCTGGTTTGATTTTACATAATGTAAACAAAAAAAAACCATTAAAGGGGCATAATGATGCATCGAAACTAACGCAGCAGCTTGAAATGCAATTGACTAAAAAATATCAATAAAAAATTATCCATGAGGAATAAATACCAAAATGCAATCCGTCTCTCATAAAAAAATCTCTCATGATCTCTATGTTGACAAAATGTTCAAATTCCCACATCAGTAATTTTAGTGATATAGGAGGAGTCCTCTTCTTATAAAAGGGGTTTCTCTCCCTTTAGTTGAATCCATTTCAAAATTGTCCTCTCTTTTCATTGGTAATTTGTTCTCTCTCTCTTTATAATATTTTCTTAATTAGTGAAATATTATTTAAGTGATTTTTCTCGCTTTTGTAATATTTTTTTAATTAATAAAATATTATTTTAATAGTGTCCTAGGATGTAGGCATAATTGGCTAAACTTCGTTAAATTTTGATGTTTTTTATGCCTATTAAATAATTATTTGTTGGTATAATTGTTAATTATTGTGCTATTAAAATTTTGTTCGGGAGTGGCCAGTGTATCCCAACCACACTTTCCTACACTTTTCCTAAGAATTTTATTTTGGGGTTTTAGTTTAATTGTTTTCACACTAATCACCTAATTCTCAAAGTGAACTTGTTATTTTTAGTGGAAATCAACCCCAGTTTTCACAGCAAATGATATCAGAGCTCTTGGTCTATTTAAGTGTGCTTTTGTGTTGCGGCTTACGCTGATCTTCCACATCATAAAAAATTTTCCTTGGTTTAGTTGGTATTCCCGCTCTTGGTTTATTTTAATATGCATTGTGGTTGCGGCTTACGCTGATCTTCTACATCATAAAATTTTTTCTTTGGGCTAATTGGCATTCTGCATTGACAACTATTAAATTGAATTCATAGCAGAAATAACAAACAATACAAAAAAATCCACATCGAAGTTAATAGTTTCTTCATCTTTAATTTTGGTCAAAACTACTATGACAAATGGAAGATTTGCACTGGAGATTTTGACAAGAACTGTTGTGACAAATGCAAGATTTGCAGTGGAGATTTTTAATGGTACAGGTCATTGTGGTAAAGTGAGGTTCTGGATGCTCTCTTTTAATAGGGTCTAGACATTGCTATTGAAGAAAAGAAACTAGATGATGTTGAAGAGAAAAAATAATTTGCGAAGGGCAATTTTGTGATGGATCGAACTAAAGGGGGAGGAGTCCCTTTTATAGGAAGAGGACTCCTCCCATGTCACTAAAATTCCTGATATGAGAATTTGAATATTTTGGCAACATATAACAATTCTCCGTTTTGGCAAAATTTTATTTAATTCTCTCACAAATCTAACTTTAAGTAGTAATTGCGATCAAGTTTAAACATTATTTATACTTGGACAATATTGTTACAAATTGAAAGATAGAGTTCATAGACACTACCAAAAGTTTGATTTGTGAGATAATTGTATGAAATTTGCTAAGGTAGAGAATTGTTGTATATTGCCAAAATGTTTAAATTCCCACATCGGGAATTTTAATGATATGGGAGGAGTCCTCTCCCTATAAAAGGGACTCCTCCCCCTTTAGTTCAATCCATCTTGAAATTGCCCTTCTATTTTTTCTTGACAATTTATTCTTTCTTTTTCTTTGTAATATTTTTTTAATTAGTAAAATATTATTTTAGCAGTGTTCGAGGATGCATGCATAATTGACCAAACTTCGTTAAATTTTGATGTTCTTTTTATGTTTATCGTCGCGTATAATTGTTATTAATTATTGTGCTATTAAAGTTACGATAAAATTTATCTAAAAATTGGTTTTTAAGTGGACCAAGTGACCACACTTTTACTGAGAATTTTATCTTAGGATGATTTTTAGTATAATCGTTTTCACGCTAGTCAATTAGATAATAGTTCTCAAAGTGAACTTATTATATTTGGAGGAAATTAACCCCGGGTTTTCACGCACTCTAAGCCGTCAAGAAAAAGGAATCTGAATCAAAATATGTTCTTCACGCAACTTAACAAGTTAAAAAACTAATATCAGGCGTTTCTAAAAAGAATTAATCGAACAAATTAAAGCCCACGCCATTATCAGACTCTTCTGCTGGTTCTTCCTGCTCTTCTGCTCTTCTTCCTTGGCAGAAGGGCAGTTGCAGCACCGGTGTCCTCAGCATCCACCGGAACAGCTGCAGCAGCGAACGTGGACGGGTTCTGTTGGAAACATCAAATTTATTAAAGGCGGCATTAACAATCATTGTCGAATGAAAAAACAAAATCCACGTAACCACTCACTTTTAGGTACTCTTTCACTTTCTCAACCTACGGGAAACTGTACTCAGTGGCAACAGCCACAGCCAATAATTCTTGTAAGTATTGATGAACATATGAGGAGCAGCAGCCACGGTTGGATGGGACAAAGCAAGTGATAAAGAGGTGACCATAGAAACTCCAGCAGCAAATTTATCAACCAAATCATCTTCAGCGAGATCAAGCACTTAAGGGCTGAACACGGAACCATTATCATAAATAGAAAGAACAAGACCGTAACAGAATGGCCTGATTCCAAGCTTTGCCATAATCGCTACCTCAGAAGGCCCAACTTTGTCACCCTTTTTAATGAGTTCCACTGGGGTAATAATTTTCACAGTACCTTTGTAAATCTTTGTAGGAATGTTCAAAACCTGATGAGTAACTATTGTAAAGCACAATAAGTGCCTGCAAAGTGTAATGACCAAAGCAAGACAAATTCATTGCCTAACGATCAAATGAAGACATGGAATAAGGATGTCTGGGAAGGATCCAGACCAGTGTTGCCAGGTGGAACAATAACCTTAATAGGAGCAACCAATCCAACACAAGCTAGATTTTCAATTCTGCTCTAAGCACTTACGTAGACATGCTTTCTACAACTACAAGCAAAGGGAAGGCACCATACAAGCACATATAAAGCGAAAAAGAAAAACATCCACCCTAGAGTTACATAAAACATAATTAACGGACCTGTTCATACTGCATAGTGCATAGTATAACGACATGAGAACGGAAAAAGTCCTTATTACAAGTAGAAAAACGTCCACGAAGTTCAGAAATTGAGCATTCCACGATCACAACCTTTCATTACATCCTGAATTATGGTTATTAGAGACAAGAGTGAGGATATACTTGTAAATTGAGTATGTTTTAATTTCTACTACTGTAAAGACTGTCATGTAGCCCAAGTTTTCTAAACCTTTCACATGATTGTATATATATTGGCTTAATGCCAAGATTAATACAAGTGATTCACAATTCTCAACATGGTATCAAAGCTTGTTTGTTAGTCCTGAAGCTAAGGAATTTGTCACAGCAGCAAATCCAAAACCTCGATTTTCTAAAGTAAACTTCTAAGCATTGGATTTTACCTTTTGATGTTTGTTTACAACAAATGCGACTTGTTGTGCCACCATATTAATCTTGAAGTAGGATCATAGATTCATAGCAATGCAACATTGATAAAAGTTCAGTGGAATCAAGTGATGGTGACCACAATGTCATAGTGGTGAACATTTGATAATTCACTCTTAAGCTATTCAACATCCAAAAAGATTTTCTATCCTGAGTAGCTTGTCAATCATGACTAATTCATCACAGATTACCTTGCATTTTAGAAGATAGTCATCAAGAGATTCATAATTGTCTCTTCTTAACATTTCCAACGAATGATACAGTTTTAACTCTCTATCCATAGTCTACTTATTAAAAATGTCCTTCAATGATTTTCACACATCTGTAGCCGTGTCTAATCCAACAACTTGGCAAAGAATTTTCTTACTCAATGACCTAATTATTCATCTCTTTATCAATTTATCGATCATTTTCCATGCCATAAAATCACCAATAGCAATTGAATCAGAGGAACCAATAAATCCATGAGTAATATAATTACTGAAGTGATTAATTATTGATAATTAATTCGTGTACAAAAAGTTAATATAAGGAATTAGTAAAAAGTTAATAAATTATTATAGGTATACCCAAGCTTTTATATAATGAATTAAGTATCTAGTACTCACTAAATTACTATTAATAATGATAGTGATTAAAGATTAAAATTGTAAACTTAATCGTCATGATCATTGGTTAAGTAATTATCGTCTCAAAGGAAAATATACTAATAATAGTAATTAAATACTTGTTTGTAAGCAATAATTATTTTATCATTAGTTAAGTGTGAATTGTGATTTAAATAATTAATTTAAAATATAAAATATGACTTAAATGATTACATCACATGAATAGTTAATTATCTCACTTGACTTGTTATAAATGTTGAGAATTTGAAGTTTAATATTGTTTAAATGTTGCATGCTTTGTGTTGTCAAGTTGTAATCACGATATACTTAAGTCATTTAGTTGCATGCATTTCTACTCAAATAAAATTATTCTTATGTATAATTTTATTTTTCTCGTTCAGATTATGATCGTCGGTCGCGGTTGAGAGTTCACTTGTGAACTATCCAGATCCGTGTAATTATTTGAAATATTATATTTTCCCTTTTGGCAGCCCTATCGGCCTGAACCCAGATTCAACCACCATGTATCGAGTGCAATCAAGGTAAATGAATTGATTTAGTCTGACAAGGGCCCCCTTTTTAAAATTAATTGAAGATAAAATACTTACCCTCATGCCGAAAGGGGTGATAGGGTTCATTGGCCAAGACGGCTCATTATGTTTTTGTGATACTGAGAGGGTAAATCAATGACAAATATCGGTAACTACATGCTATGGGTCACATAGCGTGTGTGCCCATAGATGAGATTGTAGCTGGATTTACCATAACTAAAAGTCTAAAGAAATAATGATATGGATTATATTGAGTTGTTTTATTTAATTATGCGACTTAGTGGTTTTATCATTAACGCGATTTTGTGATCGCAAATGAGTAGCTTCGGACTGAGGATTAAGAGTGTGGTTGGTGGTTCTTTTACCGTCTAAGTTTGGCAAATTGATAATAAATTAGACTTCCTTTTATTCACTTAGTGTTATAAATATAACTACGGAAAATGGTCGAAGGCTGTGGGACATTATGTTCGCGTTGTTAATTTATTTTATGTATTGTTTCATGTCATCATAACATGATTTTATTTTATGATTAGTAAATTTTTAGAATTATTTGTCATGTTACGATTCATGTGCATGATTTTTTTTTTACATTCTTTATATTTTTGGGTAACCCCAGGCCGACTAAGGCAGGACGTTACAAAAAGCAAGTTTCTAACATTTAGTATGTTGGATATATGTCACGACATTGCTTTCCTAGCTGAAAAATATAGTGTAGGTTTTGATGTCTTGAAATCATAATATTTCAGTATGCACACACATAAGTCTCGGTGGAGATTAAATATAATCATAAATGAAAATTATTTCAGCAAATTTGCCAAATTTGTTAGATGTTGGTTAAGTGTAGACTCTATAGTTAATTTTCTTGTTCATTATAATTGAGTGTACTTAGTGGTGTTATCACTAACATACTCCACAAGTAATGAGCTAGGAGCGTAACTTGAGACTTTGGCAAATATATTGAGGAAGACTCCATGTTAGATAATTATTAATAATTATTTAGTTGAACTTGTTTCATTATTTTTTTTAATTACATATATAATTAATAGTGGACTATGGTTCATTCGATGAGAGTTTATATTTCATTTGTTTCTGCTTATTTGGTTTAACTGTGATATGTTATGAATATGATTAGTACATGAAATAATTATATTTTTAACAATAAATGACTATTATTTAGTAATTAAATTTTTATTGTTTTGTTATGCTATGTGGTTTATTGTTTATTCATTGTATTCGGGGTTGGAACAAAAGTGACCCAAGTTTGATTGTCAAATTCGGCGGGTCATCATAATTTCCCCTGAATATATGAGTTACAAGAGAATCACTCAAGTAATTTTTGTCATTTCAGCACTCATGTTGTATACTAGAAATAATTAGAAGTTCTTGTCATTTTTTACGTCTGGAAGCACTGTTTTCTTCCTTAGGACATCAGTACAACTTTAACGTAAAGGTTACGCACAACCCAAAAATTATTCCTTTTCTTCATGAGCCACTTTTTCCAATTTTTATTGATCAGTTGGCTTATTTAATACATACAGACTTAAATGCTAAAGAAAGGATTCGTGGTCAACTGATAATATTTTTTTGATACTTAATTAATATAATTTTATCAAAAAAAGGGTTCATGAGGCTCTCCCTATAATACCCCGTTTCGGTTCACCCATGAACTCAAAAATTTAACCGACAATTGAACCGTTCGCTAATCTATTTGATTCAATTAAGCCGACTTGAATCTACCATCGGCGTCTTAAGATAGTGATATAAGCATATAAAATACGGATGAGATGTTTAAGTTCTAACGTTATTTTAAATGCATGTTATAATATACAATCATGTATAAAATAATTCAAACAAGTGAAAAGTTTAAAGAAAATAACTATTTTTAAAACAAAACGAATAGAGTCTTTCCTAAAAGTGCAATAGGGACTACCCTGTCAAGAGCAAATTGTGTGTGTATGTGTGTGTGTGTGTGTATAACAATAAAAATAGAGAATGCACTCAAAATATGGCATTTCTCTCAACATTTAAATTATCACCATTTCTTCATCTTCTAAACCGAGTCTAGACTCTATTGCTCAATTTGTTCATTTCTTTTCACAGTTTTAAAATCACATGCAAAACACTTTATCCATTCACAAAAATAACATTCAAAGTTCATCATTCAAACATTTCCACATTCAACATCATCAATTAAATTAGGCAGGTACATCTATGCATAATTTCATTGATGCTCCATCGCAGTCCCGACAACGTTCAATCCTCAAGATTCTCACCTACATATATAATAGATAAGTGTCAGTAGCGAGCCTTACCAATCCAAAAATAACTAATAACAAAATGACACAAGAGAGCTGACCCTCTTGTTGAATGAAAACATTCTTATTCTTCATCATAGAATCTCTAATAAAGGCATTAATTAGGAGTTGTCGACCTTGTGCGACATCATCATCTCCTTTCTTTCTCATCTCATTCTTTAGCAACTTTAAATTATCCCTTGTGCAGGAAAATCAATCTCTATTCTTTTAGCCCTCTATATCCTTTGTATTACTTCTGGCCCTGTAGCACTCCTTGCCCTGAGTACAGAGGCCATGTACTCTCAAGCATGCCCCTTCATTACCCTTTGAAACCATAAATCTGGATATGCGTTACTTAGCAGTACCCATAAGCCTCCACATTTCTCCTAGTTTGAAAAACTCAAAGGTATAGTTATTAGGATCTCTTAGGAATAGAACAAACGCTCACCAAATCCAGAGCCCGCTTTGACTAACACGCGCCCTATCTCATGACGTGGTTGTCGATTTTCCCTTATCTTACATCTCCCTATAAACTCAAAAAACTACATATACATAAGCCTAGGTAGGGATTGTAATATAATAGACTTGAAGGCATCATGATCTGGATCTGAGTTTTCGAAAATAAACTCGATGGATCTTATCCACGAGGTTTAAGATTAAATTTCATGTGACTAAATGGTCTGTGTGGAATAGGATACGATAAATCCACCACTCGACACGTCCACTTACCCGTTAAAATAAAACATGATAGAGTATAGGAGTCAAACCATATGTGAGTCCTAAATGCACCTGGTAAAAGCTTTAATCGTGTCACTCACTTAGGCGGCGAGCTCCTACTCTATATCTACATCAAACTAAAAGCTAACGCCTACTTATGATGATTCACACATCCTATAGCACACACACACACATCAAGACACAACTCACATCAAATCATGCATAATCAATATCAGATTTCTTATGCTACATTGCATTAAATTACGATACTTACTTAATTTACTTAATTAGCTCCTCAGCGTTCATTTTAATTCCATACAATCACGCAATTCATTTTTTTTTACGATAAAAATATTTAACACGTCAATCAATTAATCCTAGCATGTTGTCCTTATAACATCACTTTTATGTAACTAAGTCTAAGTTATTTATACCTCGCGTCATTGATAATCGGCGACAACTAGGGTTTGTCAAGCGGCTCGAGACTTGAATTCGGCACCTGATGGCATCTGAAGTTTGATCAGGCTCAACTAGATGAATTTGGCGGAAGATCCGACGAATTTCAGCAAATTCAATTTTCTACAGTTTTCGACAACTTTCCTATAACTTTTTCGGTGAGGAAATCGGGGCTATGGGTTGGCACTGGCTAGGTGAGCTTGACCCAATGGTGGCGGTGGTGAGGTTGACAACGGCGACAATGATTGCCGGCGGTGGCGTCGAGTCGGCCAGGTCAATCAATTTGTCCGATTGGCCCTTGGCCGTCCTCAACGACGGCCATCGATTTGAAGGAATTGTCATCTAGGTCAAGAGAGAAGGCATCGGTGGCAAGGCGGCGGTGGAGAGGTCCGATTGACGGTGGAATGACGTGGGAACATGCAGTGTAAAGACTCAGTGTCAAAGCGTCGTGGAGGTCAGGCAGTGGCCATGAAGACTGGGCTCACATGGTGATTAGTGGTGAGAATCAGTGGTGGCATTGGGGGTTAGGGGAGGAAGTGTCGTGAGGGAGGGTTTTGGGGGTAATTTTGTAATTAAAAGTTGGCTCAACCCTGTCTCGTGTCAAAAATATTAACTAACTTGTAATAAATACAAAAAAAATCTAAAAAATAGGGGAAAATCTAATAAAATATAATATATAACATAACATCAAAATGACATATTCTATAACTAATAACCCACCTAAACTGCTCTATAACGTGTCCTAAAGCATTATACGTCCTAAAGATAATTTTACGATTAAATTCATAAAAAAATAACTACGTACTGTTATATACTTTGATAACTCATTTCTCATTATCTTTTTTACGTTATCGTCATATACTTAGGTACACTTGACTCTCATCGCTTATAACACATGGCTGGCCTCGGCTCAACATATAGTCATGAAACTAACTCGACTCGAACATACATTTGAACAAACTGGTTCGCTAATATAAAACTCTAACTCAAGTCATGGGTTTTACACATCTAAATTAACATGCTTTCAATATTTTAGTTCAAATTGCATCAGCTTAAAATTGTCACATCACTAGCTTCAACTTCGATTAAAACCGTGACAAAAAAATAATTTAGATGTAGCCAAGAGACAAATATTTGTATCTCAAATAGAATTCGATAAGAGTCCAAATCACCTCAGGCGCACTCTCTCTCCGGTGGATTAATAAAAATGGTTTCTTCAAATTAATAATAGAAAGGGTTTAAAAAATGAACACCTAATATTTTTATAAAAATTATTTAATTAAATAATATTTTTATTAAAAACATTACATATAATTACTATTGAAAAAATTGACTATTTTAAAAAATTTAAGCCATTTATATTAATTCTATGCCAACACAACAACATACACTTATAATATTTTTAATTTTAAAGCATACTTTATTTTATTTAAGCACACCTCTTAATGACGGATTAGAAGTGCCAATTAACTGCCACACGCGTGAAACTACTTAATTAGGGCTACTAATTGAATGAGCTAGCTCGTGAGCATTTGATATTCAACTCAGTTCGAATCAACTCGAAATTTAACACTTAAATATTCAAGCTCGAACTCGACTAAAACTCGAATCCTACAAGTCGAGTTTAAGCAAGGTAGTATTTGACTCGACTCGTCTCGGTTATAACTCAAACTCAACTAGAAATTGACTTGAATTCGACTCGATAAACTAATATAATAATAAACATAATATCACTTATCTACTCAAAATATATTTAAAATCATAAATAAATGTTATTATTAACTACATACTAAATGATGGTGGAGGTGAGGGTGTTTTGTTTGTTTTTATTAAATTTAGGTCATCTTTATATTCAAATGATCTGGATTAAAATTTGAAAAAGAAATATTATCTACCCCCCATTGAGATAGTCTTTATATATATGTTTGCACATATTTATTCGATCATGTGAATAAATTATAGGGGTTGTATTTAATTATTAACGGGGATGATTTCCTGTAAATTACAAAGGAAGGTTCCAAAACTGTCAGAAGAAGAATGGCCAAAAGAATAGGTAGGCATTGTTTCAAAACTGCCGGAGGAAATCTCTCATCCAGGAGTTATCCTAATTCTATAAAAAGTCCGGTGATGTTGTTGAAGGGGGGGGGGCTCGTACGCCAAAGAAAAAAGGTTTTTGCAGAGAATATAGAAGAGAAGAAAGGGAAGGGAGGAGCCCCTCGCTGGAGTTCCATCTCTGGCGACCCCTAACTCATCGAAGAATCCCTGCCTTGGAAAGGAAATCTTGCTGTCAAGAAGGAAAGTCTGTCATGATTGATATTTGCGGAAGAACGGTGCAACAAAATTTTGCCACCAGGAAGAAGCCGACGCCATCTAATTGTTGCCCTCGTCACCAAGTCTTGAAGGCTTCCACCCCTGCATCTTGCTGATTCACCGGGTTGAAGGAGAAGCTAGGAGTTGCTCCCATCTGAACCTACCCACAAGAGCCACCCCTCACCGAAGTTGTCGCTGCCAAAGTCGTCGCCGAAGGCTAGGAGTTTTTTCTTTTTCTTCCTTTATTGCAGGTAGAAAACAGGGGATGACTTAGAGATTCGCTGCTTCCTACCCGCGTGTAACGACCCGCCGTAACTGAGCCCAGGTGTTACTTAGAAATGAATCATAACATGAAAATAAATCTAGAAATTTATTAATCATAAAAATAATAAATGATATTATGATAGCATGCATCAAAATAAAGAAATAAATTAACTACTTGAGCAAATATTCCACAGTCTTGGACCGTTTCCCGTAGCCACACTTATAACTCAATAGAATAAAAAGGAAGTCTAATTTATTATCAATTCACCAAACCTAATTTGGTAAGTGAACCTTCCACCACATTCTTAAGCATCAGTCCGAAGTTGTTCACCTGCGGAGGCAATTCCGCGTTAGTGATAAAACCACTAAGCCGTATAATTACATGAAACAAGTCAATATATTCCCCATTAATATTTCACAAATCTTTTAGTGATTATGAGCCTATGCCGAGCTCTTATTATGTCGGGAGAGGTGGCCACCCCATCCGGTTACCATCCCATGCATACGCACACACGCTACGTGGCCTGCGGCATGTAGTTACCGATATTTGCCATTGACTCACCCTCTCGGTAT
>JAVDBV010076395.1:0-19712 GCA_032619315.1 Piper longum
ATGGTTTATTTGAAACATATATATATATATATATATATATGTTTCAAATAAACCATGAAGGGAGCCCCATATCCATTACATACCAACATGGAACGCAAAGGTGAAAAATTACTAAAAAGTTTGGCTTTGAAGCAACTCAATATATAGATTAATGTATAACAATATTAATCAGGTCAGATGAACATAAGGACTGGTTTTTGATGGTTCAACCTCTCAATATAATGTGTCTATATCAGTTTTCTTCTTTAATATCTTCCCTTCAAAGGCAAGCTGACAGGGGTGCAATCATTTGTCATACGTCCGACAACTCCTTTCCCTCCATTCTCCTTCACAATCATATTTGTTCATAATTGAGATATTTTTGAAACACAATCAAGTACCTCACTCCCACTTAATTAATAAATCGATCGTACTTTTCTTATCGTTTTCTTCATTTGCTTTTACATAAACATCATATTATTCGAACAAAACTTCCACAAATTATGAAACTCATTTCTAATAGCGACGTAGTGATAGAAAATGTGAAGAATTAGTAAATGGCAAGGGATTAAGAACAATTTCAAGTTAAAATGTGGTTCATAGCTCACATTTGAGTGGGCTTGTATGTTAATTAATTAAGATTTAACTGTCATAAAAACAGTGCTTAGATCGGTTGAACATGAAAAGACATTCTAACATCTTAATATAGATGTTTTCCTCTCCCTGTGATGACAACTGGGCTGCTGCAATCGGTAAGAGCTGTTCACCTGATCTCCACGAACATGCAAACGTAAATTTACTATTATCAGAGCAATTTTTCTCCAAAAATAAGAGGTCCAAGTTTAGTTAGTATTCATGTATGTACGGCTTCTATACATGTAATTTAATGGCACTTTGAAAAAAAACCCCTAAATAATTACAACACAGTTTAAAACATACTTATATGTAAAGGGTCACCATTTTTTGACTATGTCACACAAGTAAATATTATTTTTCGGGCATAAAAACTCAAACTCTGGACTCATACTTGACTTGCTTGATTAATGACGAAAAATTGATTACAAGTCAAATCCAAGCTAATGTGTAATAATATTTTTAATGGAACGGTCATAGAAAATTATTAAAAAAGTATCAATTTCTCGTGAAGACTTACAATAAAAAAATATATAATGTATATTATCTTTGAATTTTTAGCTAATTAACTAGATTATTATAGAAAAATTAATAACGTCGAAATCTTTTTTGCACTCAGGCCTATAAATTTGTTTAGAATTTGACTTTGACAAATTAAGTAACTTGAGGTAATTGTAGAGTTAAAATGGACTTTTAAATATCAGTTTTTATTTTCAAAATTAATTAACATAAAATCAACATAATACTTATTAAAGCTTTAATACCACTCTCACTAAATTTTGGCCTTCTAATTGCAAATGTATTGAGAAAGGGCTTCTCCATTTACTCAGAGAAAATGCGGATTAATTTATTTATTGTTTCATATATATATATATATATATATATATATATATAAGTGTTAATTCATTTGTAAAATATAATTTATAATTTAATTTCTTTTGAAGAGTAATAAATGAACAAGAAGACTAGATTAAAATAAAACTGCCGCAAAGTGTCGGCGGGGCGTGAGTGCACTTTTTGCCCACGTGGAATCTGGTATGTGGGCCCCCACAGAATGAGTAGGACCAGAGGGCGGCCCACCAGACGGCCAGCTGTGCGTGGGGAGACACGGCAACGCGGGGGCGCACGTGACCGGTGCCTCACCCTCCCCACTCGGACCCGGTTCGGGTCTCCAATGTCTGGTCCTCTCCGGACCGAACCGGTCGCTTTCCGGGTCGAGTTGGGCGATTCGTCGGTGACCGACAAATGGGTCAGAGTTGCCGACAGGAATTTAACGGGCACGTTGAAAGTATTGCAATCAAAAGAGGCAAAATTTGTCTTTCCCACTTAATTGCATATGATCATGCAAAATTAGTAAGTATTTTTTTACCTAGAAAAAAATTATTTAATTGTTTAATTTATTTCGACTTACGAGTAATGTTCATTCTATTTAAGATTAGCATGCATAAGTTGAAACAAGTTAAATTATCCATGAATTTTATGCAGTGAACAAATACTAATTCTAATTTTTGAAAATAATTATATATATATATATATATATATATATATATATATATATGTGTGTGTGTGATTTACACTAGTAGCTGGGGTAGCAGCTAGTGTTTGTATTAAATTGTCTTCTAAATAAAATTATTACTTTTAATTTTTTAAGGGTATTGTCTTATTAAAAGTACATGTTTTTGTAAACAAACTAAATAAATCATGTTCAATATCATAATTTGTTTAATCATTCATTAATGTTGCGTGCATGTTATTCTTAGTATAGTAACAACACTTAAAATTTGGGCTGCAAGTGATCGTTTACTATGCCTCACATGCTGTAAATTTTATATGTTAATTTATCATTTGTTCCAAAAAATTGATCAGACAGGGTTTATGGGAGTGGGTCATTTAATATTTATTTTAACGCTCTTTCGTGTGCAATTAAAACTTTTAACCCACAAAATTGTCCCTTGTGTAGAACATTAGCTGGGTACAATATTGGAGAAGTATGTAGCTTAATATTTATTCCAAATCCGCCTTTTGGCTCGATTTGTCTCAAAAATTCAATTTGTTAAAAATAAAAATCATAATTTAATTTTTACTTTCCACACATATTATGCATAAAAATATAATACTGATGCAGGAAAAATAAAAGGTATATTAAGGTAAAAAAATTAAAAAAATTCTTTAGTTTTAAACATTGGTTTAGTCTATAATTCAAATATTGAAAAAATATGTGACAAATATAAGAAAAAAAAGTCAAAACTAGATGAATCAGACATATAAATAAATACGTAAAAAAAAGGTTTAATTTTTAGAAAATCCAATAGGAAACATGAATAATAGAGCTGCTAAACGACATTCAAACTTAGTTCGAGATCAAATGATTTTTTAATATATATGTCCGAAATCAACTCAACTATATACCTAAAATCTCGTAAAATTTTAATTCGAGTCGACTATTTAAATATAGAGTTTTGAGCCGGATCAAACTGAGCCAAATGTCAAATACTTATAAATTGGCTCGCTTAATTAAACCCTAATGAATAATACTTGAGTCATGGAAGGTCAAAGCCAAAATTGAGGCTACGACTTTGTACTATGGTTACAAAAATCGGAATCAAAATTGGAATCGATTTTCTAAGGAGTCAGAGTCGGAATCGAAATCGGTCTAAATCGGATTGGAATAAGTCGAGTTGAATCGGGCTAAATTAGTCAAAATCGATCATAATATAAATATATAAAAATTAGATATTAATGTTATTTTAACACTATTATATGTATTATATATTATGTTATTATTTTATATTTTTTGGGATTTTTAAAATTATTTTAATTAATTATTATTTTTTACTCGAATCAGAATCGAATCAATTTTTAATTAAGAAAATATCACTCTCGCTATTTATTAGTTTACCCCCGTCGTCCCCTCTCGGACTCATGCCGCCGGCCCGCGCAGCTTGGACTCCCCCCCGCCGACCACGCCATGACAGGACTCCCCCTACCGGCCCGCCCTGCTCGGACTCCCCCCGCTGGCCCCGATCTGTTAATCTGCCGGCCACCCAGACTGCCCTTCCCCTCCCGGACTCCCCCTGTTGGCCCCGATCCATCTCACTGCTAGCCCGGCCTCCCCTTGTCGGCTCCACCTCCCCCTGCCAAGCCCGCCCCTCCCCCCCTACCAGCCATGCTTCCCCCCTTCAGCCCCTCCCCGTCGGAGCGAGGGGGCGGCAAGAGTGACAGAGGGAGGGCAAAGGGTATTTTCATCATAATAAACTTTAAATTCTTATCTTGCACATATATAATTAATTTATATAATATAAAAATAAAGATATTTTAATAATTTATCTTAAAATGATTTAAAAATCGATTCTACCCAAATTTTAATTGAATTCGGCCGGATCTAATTTAAATCAGCCAATTCCGAGTAGAATCGACCAATTTATTCAACCCTACTTTGTACTGCAGATCAAACCTCATCACGTGATCCCGCCCGTGCCATAGGGTGTAGATTCACGTGAACGTTACATCACGTGACATGAGGACCCTTATCCCTACCACACAAATAGTCCCATGTCACCGAATTAATTAGGAGTCTTGGAGCTATTTAGAGACAACACAATACTCACTAATCACAATCACTACTTAAAAATTTACAATAAAATCAGCTAATGAACCAACTAACTATTATTTATTTTTATATATCTTTATTAATTAAGTGTATTTTTCAGCCATGGAATTACCCTTTTTTTTGGCAATAATATAACTACACCGTGCCAACAACTTCAAAGTTTTAACAACTATAATGGATTTGGTCATTGATACACATAGCCGCCCTCCACAACTAGCTCATAATTCTCGACTATAAACTAATATATTCTACACGAAGACAAGCCAGCAAATTGTCTCTGGATAAACAGTTAAAAGAGAATAATACATACCCATGTGAGGTCTATCCCAATCCTTCAACATACTCCCCATCCATCTACCCTTACAGCGTGAACCCCTAGCAAGTGACCCTCAACATGATAATCCCCCTTGACAGCCATACTTCAATTTCTTATACTTTCTCCACATATTATGATGAAGATATTGCTCATTCGTACACCATGCTCACATGGACTCGTCTACCTCTCTTTGTCTCTCATGATTAAGAAAATGAGCCTTTAGGTTGTATGTTGTGAAGTTGTTCATGTCTGACCAGCAGCTGGCATTCCGGGTTTGGGTTGAAGCATCGAGAGGCATCTATGCTGATCATCGATATATTTGTTATTAGGGAAGGAACATTCATTGAAACATGTGTTATGCTCTCAAGGATTTGGGGGGGCGAATTGCCTCGGATCTTGAGTAAGAAATATAATTTTAATTTTCCCAAGCATGTGACTCCATGTAGGGTGTATCATCGGTATTTATTAAATCAAATTCAAGTCAGGTTGCATAGTTGCCTAGGTAGTGAAGGATTACATTTTTAATTTTTTTAAAGTGGGCATTTCATTTTTAACATTGGAGTTATTTTATTATGCAGTGCCAATTGCTATTAGCAATTTGAGTACATATACACATACTGAACCGTGCTACAGATTATTTTTAGTCATCTATATATTAATAGTCCGGCTCAACACGAAGATAGAAGAACACCCAAGTAAACAGCGTCTTCATATACCAAATGCAAGAATCGGTGAAAGGGAAAATTAGAAGGCAATAACAAACCCACGTTGTGGGTATGAGTAGTCGATTCACGATGATCTTTTTCTATATAAAACAAAGCGATACCTAAATGTTAATATTTATAGAGGTTAAAGGTTTTCTTGAAGGAAGTTTTCAGAAAAACCTTTTAAGCTTACTAAAAAAATTTCTAGTAATCAATATTTCTTGAATAAAATTTTAGAATATTTTTTATTTTGATTTATTTAGATGGAAAAAGGCTTTCATATTGGAAAATTGGATAAAGCAAATTTCATACACGGCCACCATTCATGTTAATTAACAGCGCTACCAACTTGGATGAAGATGCCAAATGAATTCGTAACTTTTAGATAAACCAAGATAAGAATTACAAACAAGGTTTCAAACATCATGCCATAGGTTAAACGGCATTTACGCTCTTTTTTTTTTTTTATAAATGATGTACGTTTAGTTCAACCATGAAAAACAAAGTCCTTCTCAAGTTGAAAATAAATTATATGTTGATTGGATAAAATGAAAAATATATACGTTCTAAATAAGAACATGATAAAATTAGGAGCAATTAATACTTATTTAAGAATAATTTAAAAAATTTATGATAACATGTGACGAAAGGTACCTATGTAGATGACAGTAATGGATAATTAGGGAGGCATTTTTTTAACGCTTTGTTAGACGACTATCTGCCGTAGAATAACGGGCGACAGGTTTTTTTTTTTTTTTTTTAAATCAACCCAAGCACAGCTTGAGAACATGGCCTGTTTGCATCACTGGGACATCTAATGAGTCGTAGACCATCTCGAAAGAACATTAGAATACATTACAATTAGGGGTATAAATGAGCTGTTCATGAATTTTTTGAATTCGATTCAGTTTAGCTCAGCTCGTGCTCGTTAATTTTGTACTCGAAAAAATACTCGACTCAAAATAAATAAACTCGTTGAACAATAAATAAAGCTTGAGTAAAAAAATGTTCGGCTCGACTCGACTCCAAACTTGAACTCGAAGTGTTCAAACGCGAAAAAAATAATTAGTTCAATTCGACTCATAAATACTATTAAGATCACATTGAATTTATATAGTGTTTATAAAATTTTTGATTTTATATAAGTTAAATACATAAATATTCGTTAGGCTCGAACTCAACTCAAATCAAATTCAAACACCATAAATTTTAGATAAACTTGACTCAACTCGTTTACATTAAAAATCAATTCATTTACATTAAAATTCGACTCGAGTCGTTTTATATCAAGTCAAACTTAAGCACACCCCTTCTCATCTCATCTCATCTCAACTCGGCTCATTTACACCCTAACGATGAGGTAGAGTAGACCCACCATCATCAGAGTTTTGACAAACACAATCACCTGCTTCTCTTGTTTACTTCCCATGTTTCACGGTACAAGCAATTGCTGCAAGTTTGATTTCATGGCTCATGCACAGCCCAATTTGAGGGCCTTCATCACTTCATCCAAGCTTTTGTATCTGCCCACATATTAATATTGGCTATAAACACAAAATCACTCCCCCACAAAATATCAGCATCATATTTTACAATGAATTTGGACAAAAAACCAGCCAATATACAAAAAGCCATTTTGAAGCCTGGACTGCACACCAACTCCATTATGGCCCTGTGATGAGGATGACGAGGATATATCAGTGGATATTTTCCCGGATTGAATAAAGAATAATAATATACCCCAAATCCAACAAATAAAACAAATGAGGGGCATGATTTGTTAGCTGGTGATAAATGAGGTTTTAAAATTTTATTTTATTCCCAATCAATCTGGTGTAACCATGACGGCTTTAGAAGCATCCAAGTGATTAAGGCGACAAGTTCCAATCAGCTCTTCTGGGAGCTCCTCTTGTGTGTTAGCCTGCACCAGAACGTAATACCCGTATATGATTGAAACGGAATTGCACAATTATGAGGTTTTTTCCTGCATATGTTTCAATTAAATGGATGGCTATTTTTCTTTAGTAGCCAAGCACAAGCGATATCCCTTGTAATCAAGAGGAAAAAAATGACCTGTATCAAAAACGCCATCTCGATCACCAAGTTATTAAGGTAGCCGAGGACAAGACTAACCACACCCCTTGCAACAGTTGATGACCCAATATCAATCCCAAGCTGGAAAATACAAAAAAAAAACAACTATCTTTGTTAGCCAAACCAAATTCATCACTCTAAATGATGGTATCAGACTAAATTGTTATATTATGGTTTTAAGAGAGGCTAATGATATTTACTAGGGACGTTTTTTATATACCCTAGAGGTTTGAGGTGGTTATTTCCATAAATATAATAAAAACAAGTGATTCTACCTACATCTAAATCTCTAAGAATTATCAAAAACCTCCCTAAGAAATATCATTAGCCTTTCAGAAATTCTTTACCTCCAAATAGTTTCTCCCTTGAAAGTAATTAATGTCTAGTGCCTGACCCACAAGACAAGCTTTCTTACCCACACTCTGCTTAACTATCCATGAGCCCTAGTCAAATTGGAAAAAAAGATTATTTACATGCATCAGAGGTTTTTAATTTATAAAGAGTTAATTTTTACAAATATAAACAACTTCACCTTTGAAATATATGGAATGAGCTTAAACCTAGGATTTCGATAAGCATCATCACCCTTGATGAAACTATCAAGTAAGGGAAATTGTTCAACAGGTGAATTCAACATGTAATAGAGAACAAGATTGTGAGTTGTTGATCCTGGGACCTGATTATTGAAAAGATGCAAAGCAAACTCATTGTCAAATAAGTTATCAATGATTACAAGACAGAAGAAAACTACAGAAATATTGTATTTGGGTAAAATAATGAACTTTGGGTAAAAATAATGAACTACTCCTCTTCTCACATTGACCTTACAGAGTGCATGGCCTTAGTTGAATATTCAGCTAAAGTTAATCTATTCTTATAATGCAAATATATTGCTTACAACACTTCCTTAGAACTTACTGATTCCCATGTTGGAGAAGTGAGAACCAACATTTTTTTGGTGCATGTAAAAAGACCAATCTCTTACCCTTTTTACGTTAACTTCAGAAAATGCAAGATAACCATTGAAAGCAAACAAATGAGTATTACCTGTATGTTGACTATGAAAAAAAATTCGTTGCCACCTTTTTCAGCATATTTCTACACGGATGAAAAAAAAAAGCTTGTAAGAGCAATGAAGGAGAACACAGCCTTTGTCCAATTAAAGTTATATTTACTTGAACTACGCTCCCAGGACGACCACCAAGATTATCTTCTCGCTTGTCAGACTTTAACCAATCTGAGGCAACCATTTGCATTAGAGTATTCTTAGCTTTTACCTGAGTATAGTGGATAGGCAATTAGAACATATTATACCCGGTAAATATTTAAAATAAAGACAGAAGTATACCCAACCTTCTGACGATCCTGTAGGTAGCTCCCTCCTCGGATAAGAAAGGTAGATGGTTCTGTTTCTGCCCAGCTACAAGGCAAGGTGAAGGTTGGATCTTTAGGAAGAGTGGTCCCAAAGATGCACGACATGCTAACTTCTTTTGATTGTTCTTGTAGATCAACATAACCCTTTTTCTGAACTGCAAAGACCTCTGCTCGTTATATATTTTCATTAGCATTGCATTATTTGTTTACAACAGGCTAGAGACAAAATTCGTAGCAATAAAATTCTACTACTAGATAATGTAGTTGAGACAATCATAAATAGATTCAGGAGTTCAACAAAGTTGATATCCCATAAAAGTATAGATGCAAAGTAAAAGGATAACCAATAACCAAACTAACCAGCCAAACCATGCAATTTTCTCATAAAGCCTGCAGCTGCCGACAACTTGCCGTGATATAGATCCTACATGATTCATATATTAAATTTTAGCCATTGAAGGCAAAAACCCCACAGGACAGTCTAATGACCCAGCACCAATGAAGTAATAAAACCCAAGTGGCACAGCAAGAACTAACGGTCCTTTTTTTAAAAAAAAATTTGAAACGACAACAAAAATTTGAAGAACACATATTGTTATTTAGCTTGCAAAAAAAAAAAAAAAAGCCACATGCAAATAATATCCCGCAAATTACTTGCAGTTACAACTCACAACAAAGACAATGTGCCACTCGTAGTAACGCCAAAAAGGTAATTTCCATCAAAGAGATACCTGAGAATACACCTCCATTCCTGCCTCTGAAGTCCAAGAATTTTCAGGTGTCTCATACTCTGATTCTTCTTGAACATCAAAGAACTCATCTGCAGCATCATTCAAGTGAATAAAAGAACCACCAAAGTTCATAAGCTTGCGTGGAGAAAGCCTCCTATATTCTTCTGTCAAATCTTCACTTCTCATATTTCTCTCTAGAGATTGGACTTCTTCCTTAATGTTCTCCTTTATGCTTTGTAACAATCCAATCTCTTTAGTTAGTTCAGCTGACGATAAATCTGAAGACAGGTAATTTCCTGTTCTGGCTCTAAATAGTTCACTCAAGGCTGTCAAAAGCAATTATGGTAGCACTGTTCACACATCGCCCCTTCCATACTAGCAAAATTTTTAATTTGATCAAGTAATTAGAATTACCAGCCACTCTACCAAGCATTCTGATGGTGATGGGCTTTGCCGATGAAGCGAACAAGTAAGACTTCCAAAATTTCCAATCTATAGCAAGCATATGCTTAACTACTGATCGTTTTCCATTAGTAACCGGAGATATAACATAGCCACCGCCTAATACACACGATCAATAGAGGCAATACATTATGAGAACACGGTATCCAGCAAATGTGCACAAACCCTAAAAAAATATTTAAAGGCATGCATTACTTTTAAGGCATGCCCGCACAGATCCCTTTTTAGGTAGACAATTTCTGTGAAAGACGGAATGATATAGAATTACTGCAAAAAGAACAACCTCAATTAAATGCATTATAATAATCTGCAAGTAAAGAAAATGTTCACTTAATATTTCTCTTGCATTCCTATTTAACATAAGTTCCATCATCTTCTCTTCTCCAGTAACGCCTTAAAAGCAGATCTCTACGCCTCATTCCCCTGTAATTAAACAACTTCTTTCTTCACAAATACAATAGATAACCACAAAAACAAACATATTATATGAACTATGTATCATACGAACTGCATATATCATATGGACTAAATAAAAGACTCAATATTTCTGCCAATTCTCAAGTTGTATAGCTTTTAATCACATGAACCCTAGAATCCACACTTGGCAAATTAAGATCCATGTCCCTGACCTCAAAAATTTGGGATAAGGTGGTGAAGAAGAACGCAACAAAAAATTCAGTGGACTTACTTTTCAAGGTAAACGATCTTTCAGCTAGAATGCAATCTAGCAAGTGGCACTCTGTTGAATCACACTTCACATCTATTTCAGAATGGGCATGACAAACTACTCGTACAACAAATTTGAAAATAAACTACTTAACAAATGTAATCATCACCCTCTTCAACTGACAAGTACAATGAAGAAAATCATAATTTAGTGACTACAAAAATAATTCCATTTCATAAAATCCCATTTGAAATCAACTTACCATGGTAACCAATCATTGTTCAATTGCTTATGAATGATGTCGGTATGACCATCAAGACTCTCCACAACACGACCTCGTAAAAAACAAAAATCCCACCTACAAATATTAAGATAGAAAATCAGAACATTTATTTTATCTGAATAATGACTTGTAAATAGAGATTAGAGCTTTTCAATAATATACTCCAATCTTGATGAACCAAGAGACATGAGAGTCTGAAAAATGGACTCTGGAGATGCCTCGACAACTCCCACGGCCATTATTGCAGGATGGTCATCAAAACGCTGAAAAAAAGCAACAATAACCATTAAGCCCTCAATACACCAGTAAACCTATTTCTTCAATTCATTAAATGAATACCTTATTGTAACTGCCATCCCTTGTCTCTTTAAAAAGTCTCAACCCTGCACTAAATAAAGGAAGTGGTGAAATGGCTTCAAGAAAAGTGAGAAAATTCAGTACAGAATTGAAAAACTCGTCTTACCATTATGACAACCAAATATTCTCCAAGGAGAAGGTGCAATAACATCAGATGAAACACGATCAGAGTGGGCTGACGACTTAAGTGTCCAATCAAGAAATTCTGTCACAACCATGCAAAAGCTATCATTCAAACACGAAAAAATGCAGCCTTCAACAGTGTTTGAGGTCATCCACAAAAATCTTACCTACATAATTTATGGGATGTGGTACCCTTCCACTGCTTAAACTGAAAGAATTTCATAATCATTGTTATCGATAGGCATGAGCATTAAATATAACATAATGACAACTCTAAAAAACCAGTGTGCCAGGAATCATTCAACCTGAAGCTACAAAATTTACGATTCAAAAATCATGCAATACCACAACCATAATGATCCCAGGCATTTCAAAATTTTAAGGGCTTTACCTCAAAGATTTCCATTGCTTTGTGCCACACGATGAGGATGATAATCCTTGTTGTAAACATTCCTAAACTCGATAAATAATGATATGCAGGCTAGCCCGTTAGAAAAATCATTTATGACAAATTCCAAAGTTATGAAAACAACATGTTTGGCTCCAAACCTTTTGTGCTGCTTCTGTAAAACAACTGATCCACTTTGCTGCCTCTTCAGAGCTCATTGCGCCTAACTGTTTAAACGTTGGAACAAGGCTCTTTGATAAATAGGACATACAAATAGGAAGGAAACTTGCTCTGAACGAATTCCAAAAGGTAAGGATCTGGCAACTTCAGGCATTTGCACAAATCATCATACCTTAAGTCGATCATTGTGATCCAGGGCATTGTAAATTGTAAAAATGTAAAACACCTGCAAGTTACAATAAACCACGACTTAAATAAATCCTCAGTGGCAACTGTAAACTCGAAAGTATTAAAATTATTACCTTTCTATGAAAGTTCAATCTGCCATTATCAGTGACACGAAGGCAGCAATCTATCAGTGCACTCTTTAAAGAATCCTGAAAAAATATCATGCCCTTAATGAGGTTGAAAGAAAATAACTTATCAAAAAATCACATAAAAGGGCAGGCCCTAAGAATAATCAGCTATCGTGACTACAATACAATAAAATATAGTCATTAAAAAAAATAATGCCACACCAATAAAAGGACAATGCTGCAATTCTAATACCAATGCCAATGATGACATAAGAGTTACTAACAAAGATGAATAAGAGATGGCAGCGGCCGAGTTAAACACGAAAGCTATTTCACAGCCTCTTTTGTTCGTCTAAACTTATATAAAATAATCATAAAAAACGGCCTATAACATCAGAGCATGTAACTTCCACAATGAACAAAGAATTAATGAGTTGAATCCATCCCTGCATCCACCAAATTTAACTCATTATCTCCATCACAACCACAAAATCAACCACTAAGAACTATCAGCTTCCAAAATTTCAATAAACCAACATAAACAGCCATCAAAACAGCAATGTCACAACAATGAAAAAATCAATGCAGCAACTGCAATCCCTACGATAATCATAAGATAAGAAAAACAATATCCAACAGATACCGTATATTATCCAATTTCATAAAAGCAAACAATCAATGAGTTAAATCCATTGTCTCCATCTCTATTCCAAAATTAACCTCTAACAACATATCTTATATCTTTCGCCTTGCGAAAGCTTGTCAACCACGCAACCACAATCATCGACACCACCGAATAAAAAACAAGATGTTCGTCCATCAGAAAGGCCAAAGAGAATCCAACCAGACCTGTTGCTTAGACGCCGGCGCCGATCTAAAACACCGGAGCGAGTTCCCCTCCAGAACGAAATATCGCTTCTTGGAGCACTGCCATCCAATCCGGTTGGAACGAAGGCGGTACAACCACCCATCCATCTCTCCTACCTCTCCTACCACCTCTTCCATGCCCATGACAGCCTCATCCCTACGCCAACCACCACCAACGTAAAGCTCAATCCTTCCCTGCCAAAAAAGTCTCCGGCGTCACCGAAGCACCCGCGGCGCAGCTACGGCCCTCCCCGACGAAGATTCCATCGGAAAGTACGCAAACGCGTCTGCTTTCCACCGTCCGGCGCCTCCCCCTCGCCGTCGCCGGTAGCCGCTCGCCTTCGCCGTCGTCTTCTCCAAAGCATGGTAACCGAATTTTTGAGTTATAAGAGGAAAAACCGGGGACGGTAAATGACGTTTTTGACCTTTCATTTATTTTTCTTTTTTCTTTTTTTTGGGAAACCCTTGGCTTGTGATATGGTCAGTCATCTTGAACTGGTCTTGATCTTGGTGTTAGGGTTTTTTTTTTTTAGCTTGATTCAAGGATATGGGTTTTGCATGGGGGGCTGTTCTTGATGATTTGTATGATTAGTTAGTTAGTTATTTTTACAAATTTATTTAGTGAAGTTGATTTTTTTTTAAGAGTTGGTTATCCCAAGGGAGGTGGATTTGAGTGTCATGTCATGAAAAAATTCAGATCCATAGTACAATAAATCAGAATCTTCCATATTATAAAAGTGACAGTTCTGTTCCAACATCTCATTAAATTAAGCTTTCATGGGAGATGGGGATATTTTTTTCAAAAAATTAACTTAATGAGCCTGCCCTTGAATATCAAATTATTTCCACCATATTAAATAATTATGATTAGCATAATGCTTATGTTTTAAGAGTTAAAATCCATCAATTTGGTGACGTGGGCGTCAATTTTTAGTATTAAGGGAGGGGGATAAGGGGTGCTCATGGAGATGATCTTGAGGGGAGGGAGGTCTGTTTGGGGATTGTGGTGCAGCTTGATTAGTGGAGGTTAAGCCTGTTTCGTAAATTGTGTGGTTGGTATGGTTGGAAATAATAAAAATAGTTTTGATTGTTTTTTAGTGTTGTGTCAATTCTATTCCTACTTGTAAATTGAAGTGTTTATATAAAAAAATAAAAAAAACCTTGCAAATTGACGTGTTTAGTCCAATAAAGAGGTTGGATTTGTTGGGATTTTAACACATAAAATTTTTAAATTCCATATTTTGTGTATTTAAACAAGAAAATTCAATAAAAAATAAAAGATAGAAAATACACCTTAATTTAAAATAGACCCTTCAAAATAGAGGGAAAATTACAAACTATATATTATAACAAATAATGGGTATGCCTATCAAATAAAATTGGTACATTATTCGAATAAAATTGGTACATTATTTTTATTCTCCGGTTATAGTGAAGTTATCTCATTATCATTTGACAATGTTTTTCATAAGATGAAATTTACATATCTTCAATTATAATATTCATCTAATTAAAAACAATTACAATTTTCAACTAAACGAGATGATTTAATCGAGAAACTCACCATCTCCAACTCGAACACATTCAAATTATGAATCTCTGTATTTTCAACAAGAGAATACACTATAATTAAGAAGATTTAGATCGTGAGGAAAGGTTCTCCCTTCTCCAAGAGAGAGAAGGAGGGGCACATTACAAAACCTTATAATAAAGCACATAATTATACACTCAATTCAATTCTACTATACACAATACATACAAATATATATTTATAAAAAAATGATACAAAACATTATGTACCAACTTTTTTGGATATGAAGAGCCAACACCACTTTTACCGATGAATCTTTGTTATAATTTTGGAGTAATTCTATGTTTTTTATCCCCCATAATTTTTCTCAAATTCATAATTCTTTTTGGAGTAATTCTATGTTTTTATGGATTCTTATATAGTTGTATGTTTTGTCACATTTATCGTATGATGAAGGCTTCCGACGGAATTATGCCACAGATAATAACATTTGTTTTTCTATGATTTTAATATGAGATGAAAAATTTGTCCTCTCCGAACAAACACTAAGATTAGACTAGGATTAAACACCAGGAGAAGATTTTTGCAACAACATACATAATGGGAAATTTCTATTTTACAATCTAAAGTTATGCATAGATGGAAGGAGGTTGTATTTGCATCTTGTTTGATCATAGCCACAGCAACTTAGTGATGAATAAAGTGACGTGTATTTTCACATCTTAGGTATAAAGATGTCCTTCCTCGTTAATTCTTCATCATTACTTTTAGAACGCTATAAATTTTTAAATAGGGAAGGGGTAAGGTTTGGCCCTTTTGGCATATTTCAGAAATTGATTGCAACAAGGATTGATACAAAGCTTACTTACAGGGAGCACAATGAAGCCATAATCTTTGTTATCTTATATTCAGATATTGCACCAAAGTGTCTGTCCTACCAACAATATAATATATAATATCTAGGAAAACAACCAACAACATAAAACACAAAAATCATCTTCTAAAATATAGAAGCATCCAATGCTTTTTCAAGCTCCAAGCATTGAACTTAATATTTTTATAATGACCTTGCAACAATCATCTATTGGGTGCTTGTTTCAAAGGCAATAATTGGTTGAACGCTAAACATGTTTCTCGCAATCAGTTTGTTCTGGGCTTTTCTACGGTACACTCAAGACAACATTGATGCCCCAAGGCAGCACGCAAGGTGGAGTTGGAGGCCAGAAAGGAGTGGAGTAGCAGAAGAACCTTTCTGACATGGGTTTTGTCACCTAATATTAGGATTTTTGCTGTTATGAAAATAACATGTAAAGAATGCAACAGGTGTGATTTTCTTTAACATATTTTTTTTTAAATTAGTTGGGGTGGGATGTGGGTATATATGTATATGGTTGAAGCTGGTCAGCAGGTGTAATTAGTAAAACTTAAGAAGTGTCACTGGAACAACGCATCCCATCATTATTTTTTCTGTTAGATGATTTAGTGGACCTGCCTGGGTTATTCATAATCAATCCCTTTTGGAAGTTGGCGTGATCTCAGGTAAAATTAATTGAAGCTAATTCAAATCCCATTAGGAGTAACTTTATGATGCAATTAATGGAATGATTTTAAAAAAATTATAACGTTCCATATAGTCCTAACATGCCAAATCAATGGTAAACATTGAAGTTGGTGGACGTAAAGAAGAAGCAACAATAAGATTACAAGAAGAGATTCATACAATCACCTACAACTCTACGGTCGTATATGCCATCCAAGAAAGTATGATTTCATGCTTTGTAAATTCTACTGTTCTTTTAGTAGTAAATAATATATATATATATATATATATATATATATCTTATTTCCATAATCAACGCCCAGCTCAATTAATTTGTAGTACTGTAGTTTTGGATCCTCATGCTTGTGGTTTTTATTTTTAAAGTTCTATCAATGTGCTCTTGTTTCCTGTCTTTTAATTTGGAGCAGTACAAGAAATGGGAGAGGGACGGGGAGGAACAGGGTATAGGGCTTAAAATGCAAATGGTTAACCAGTTATTAAATTAAATAAAAATAAAATAACTAAGTATTTGTTTGATTGTTTAAAAAAATAGTAAAAAGTCTTAAATTTAACTGTACGATTTTTCTTTTAAAACGATAATGTTAGAGGCCTTTGCAGTTTATCGTTTATTTATTTTTAAAATAAAAAAATATAATTGTATGGATTAATTATTATTTTTATTTATTAGTTAATAAATAATATTATTAGTATGTTTAATTAAAATTTCATATTAGTATGTACTTATAAAAATTAATTTAATATAAATATATTATCTAAATAACACCAGATTTATAATTTTGGTAAGGATTTTATATTATTGTTACTGTTGACTTGTTTAGTTCAATCAAACTTTACCTATTGTTAATTGTTTACCGCTAGGCAAAAAAGTCGAAAGTCAATACTAATCTATTATAAAAAAATAATAAATAAGAACATAATAGATAATTGTAAAAAAAATCGGTAAATAGTAATCGTAAATTTCTTCAACACCGCTTATGCCACAAATAGGGGTGCCTTTGGCTGGATTTTATTGAGTGCCTACCTAAACCAAACTCAACATTTAAGCTAAATTTATAAACAAAATTTAATTATTTACCATTTAACTTTTTTCCTCTAATACAATGTAATTATTTATTATTAAGGCAAAATCAAATCCGACTATTTATATAATAAGTATTCATTTAATTATTCAAACTAAATATTTGAAAAATATTTAAAATAAATAATAATAATAATACATGTTCTAAAAAGAAAAGTTATATAAATAATATTTTAAAATAAAAATAAGATATTTGATAATTTTGTAAATAAATATTAGTTTTAAAAGTTAACAAAGTATTAATCTTTACAATTAAAATTGTAATATAAAAATTGGATGTCAAGTATCTATTACTTTATTATCAAACCCAATCATTTATAATTGTTTATCTATTATTTTAAAACTAAATTATATTATTAATTATTTAAAACTTTAATGGGAGAGAGGGAGATGCACTTTATGATTAAGATGTGATTATTTATTAATTATTATTATTATGAAAGGCAAAGTGACGGCGGATTGTGCAGTGTTGCGTTCCCGTGATTGATGTCCAGTCTTGATTACTCATAATGGCATTTTTAACATGCTGCATCCTTGAATTGTCACGCTTCCCCAAAGTCTTGAGTATGTTGATGTTTTGCAAAACACAAACCTCTGATCCATTAAACGGCTTAGCTAAATAATGGGTTTTATCCTAATTAAGCTATTTGTCTGCTAACTAATAAATAAATTGAGCTTCTCGCACACATGATTAGGGATCCACACTTAGAGTTTAAATTTATTTATTTTTTTCAAAATCTTATATTTTCCTTTTGACTTTTTAATACCTTGCAAATATATCCACCAATGTGCCAATTACCTTTTTCGTTTCATTTAAATTAAGCAAGATATCACATTTACATGCGACTAATATAAAAATTAAATTTTATTTTTTCTAAATAATTTTTATTAAATAATGAAATGACATAATAATTTTTATTAAATAATTTTTAAGGAGCCTCTACAACACTTATGCTGTCAGTTTCTAAACAAAAACTTAAACCTTTATAATGTTTTTTACTGCCAATTTCTGAAATGAGCCTCCATAATCTTCTTTTTGCAGGTCCATCCATCATAAAATAATTTGGATAAAGTTATATGTTGAATTTATTATTTATATATTTGGTGTTGTATATTAATTTAATTATGAAATAAAGGTTGTTATAATTATAAGCCTCTTTATTTGATCTGTTGATATTAAATTGAAATGACTTATAGAAATATCGATTTATTAAAATATAAAGGTTATTATATATGAAATCAATATTTATTTAGTTTTTTAAAGGAGACACCTTTGTCGTGGGGTCTATGTATTATAAATAACTTGGATAATTTTATACGTTAAATTTGTTCTCCATGCATGGTCTACATATTAATTTAAAAATATACATTGATGGATGTTTTATTAATTAGCCTCTTTATGTGATTTATTGTAGCATTTTGATTTAATTAGTTAATGACATATAAGTTAATGAAAGTATTGTGGTCATGCAACATGAGTTGTAACACCCAATTAACAATTAGAGTAACATAAATATTTTTTTTTATAAAGTAAAATTTCATTTCAATGACCCTAAATAGACAAAAAAAATACAAAAGGGAAAAAAAGCTTTAAAGAGTTCGTATAGAGTTACATAAAGAAGTCCAAAAAAAATCACAATGATCAATACTTTTATGTTTGTAGTTTAGAATTTTTGAAGTAAGCTGTACTTGAAAAATAATGGATATAGCAAACGAACCATAGTATATTTTAAGATCTTCAAATATTCTTTTATTTCACTCGTACTAAATGAAAAAGGTATAAATAATGAAAAGGGGTTTCACGAGGAGACTTGAATGCTTGTTGTGTAAACAAAAGTTAAGAAGCTAGTTTATCTCTTTACAAAAGGAGTTAACTTGAAGCACGTGACACTTTTGAAGGATAATCTTCCAAACTTGTTTGCTTTAAAAACACTCAAAGAATAAATAGTTTATAGTTTCCGGGCAAGCCTCACAAAGAGAGCATCAAGATGAAGTTCTTTTTTTTTGAAGATTATCTATACTTAATATCTCATTTGACATGACCAACTAAGTAATGAACGCATGTTGATTTGTTAGGTATTTAGACCAAACAAAAGTGTGTCATGACATTCTTTGTAACGACCCACCCTAATCGAGCCCGGGTGTTACTGAGAAATGAATCATAACATGAAAATAAATATAGAAATTTATTAATCATAAAAATAATAAATCATAATATGATAGCATGCATCAAAATAAAGAAATAAATTAATTACTTGAGCAAATATTCCACAGTCTTGGACCGTTTCCCGTAGCCACACTTATAACTCAATAGAGTAAAAAGGAAGTATAATTTATTATCAATTCACCAAACCTACTTTGGTAAAAGAACCGTCCACCACACTCTTAAGCATTAGTCCAAAGTTGTTCACCTGCGGAGGCAATTCCGCGTTAGTGATAAAACCACTAAGCCGCATAATTACATGAAACAAGTCAATA
>JAVDBV010076396.1:0-11168 GCA_032619315.1 Piper longum
TCTCTTTATATAATATAATGATGGATAGGGTATGTGAAAACACAGTTCGACCGTCTTTCCCTTAGCCGGGTAAACGGTAAATTGATACGGTTCACTTAACTGGTTTGAACAGTTAAATAGAATGGTTCACTTAACCGGTTAAACGAGAAAATAATATGGTTTGCTTAACGGGTTAAATGGTATTTAACCGGTTAAATAATACCTTATACTTGACAGGGTGGTGGGTAAATAATTTAACTAGTAATATTAATTTTCCAATGTTCGTTCCTACCGCGTCGATTATTTTTTTCCGGGTCTTTACAATCTCCCAAACTTAGAAATATTTCGTTCCCGAAATATCATAACATTAATAGGACAATCATCTTTAAGCCCATCTTCAGGATTAGTTCATGTTACTACAAATACAAGAATTTCATTCTACAAACAGGCTAGGGTATTTCCTGACCATTTCTTGTTCAGTCTCCCATGTAGCTTCTTCTGATCCCTGATTTTTCCACAATACCTTTACCAAAGGAATCTCCTCGTTCCGTAGTGTCTTAGTTTCTCTTGCGAAGATGAGAATCAGCATTTCCTCGTAGGTTAAATCCGATTACAGCTCTAAGTCTACAAATTTTTGAAGATATGATTCTCATCTCGTACATATTTCTTTAACATTGACACATGAAAAACATTGTGTACGCCATCGAGGCTTGGTGGTAATGCTAATCTATATGCACGATTTTCGAATCGATCCAAGATTGGAAATGGTTGTATGAATATTGGCTTTCACTTCCCTGATGTTCTAAATCTGATCACTCCCTTTCTTAGTGATGTCTTTAGGTAGATAAACTCCCTAACTTGGAATTCTATGTCCCTCCTTCTAGTATCAGCATAACTTTTCTATCGATTCTGAGCTGCCTTAAGCCTTTGCTGAATAAGTTGCACATTTTCACCAGCTTCACTTACCATCTCTGGCCTTACTATGACTACCTCGGTAGACTCCAACCAGTATGATGGAGATCTGCAGGGCCTACTGTATAAGGCTTCAAACGATGCCATTCCTATACTGGCTTGATAAGAGTTATTGTAGGTGAATTCAGCTAATGCTAAGTGTTTCTCCCAATCTCCTCCCCAGTTAAGGATGCAAGCTCCCAACAAATCGTCCAAAGATTGAATAGTCCTCTCACTCTGACCATTAGTTTGGGGATGATAAGCTGTACTTAGCTTGATTTGGGTCCCTATTGCTTTTTGGAAAGCCTCCCAAAAGTTTTAAGTGAATAGGGGATCTATGCCGGAGACTATCTCCTTTGGAATTCCATGTAGCTTCACAATGTTATTGACATATAATTCTACTAGGTATTCCGCTGTCCTTATTGATTTTATGGGGATAAAGTGAGCAGCCTAAGTCAGACAGTCCACAACCATCCATATAGAGTCATGTCTTTCCAGAGTCCTTGGGAGTAGAGTAATAAAATCACTTGTGACATACTCCCATTTCCAGGTAGGTATCTCTAAAGATTGTAATAATCCACCGGGTAGTTGAAGTTGGGCTTTGACCAGTTGGCTCGTCTGATACTTAGAAATAAAATCTACCACATCTCTCTTCATCCTAATCCACCTGTAGGTTCGTTTTAAGTCCCGGTACATCTTTGTAACACCAAGGTGTATTGAGAACTTTGAGCGATGAGCCTCCTCCAGGATATTCCGCCTCAATGCATCATTGTTGGGTACACATAACCTCTTTCTAAATCTGATTACACTGTTGGAAAATGCTACCATGTTAGGAAATTTATTCAACATATCATTCAGCCACTCATCCTCCATTTGTGCTAGCTTAACTCGATCAACCAATTCATTGGAGATAATCAAGTTTGCCAGTAATCCTGTTAGTCTTTCCATCGGGTTAATAGCCACCACTTCAGCTTACATAGCCCAAAGTCTAGCTATCTATTGACCCTTGTCCACCTTGCTCTTGCGACTCAGAGTGTCAGCTACAATGTTCTCATTTCCTGGGTGGTATAAAATTTGGAAGTCATAGTCCGTCAAATATTCTATCCACCGCCTCTGCCGAAGATTGAGGTCATTTTGTGTGAAGATATACTTCAAACTATGGTGATCAATGAACACTTCGAACTGGGCTCCATACAAGTAGTGTCTCCAAATCTTTAATGCAAAAACTACTGCTGCCAGTTCCAAGTCATGAGTCACATAATTTTACTCATGAATCTTCAATTGGCGCGAGACATAAGCCACCACCTTACCATCTTGCATAAGGACACGTCCTAACCCTACCAGAGATGTATCATTGAAGACCACGAATCCTTCATTGCCATTTTGCAAGGTCAAGACTGGTGCAGTAGTTAGAGTCTTCTTCAAAGATTAGAAACTCTCCTCACACTTGCTACTCAATTCAAACTTGACTCCCTCGCATGTGAGCTTCATCATTGGCGATGCCACCAAGGAAAAATCTTTAATGAATTTCCAATATTAACCTACTAGCCGAAGGAAACTTTGGATATCGGTGACTGACTTGGGTTGTGGCCAATCTATGACTGCTTTCACTTTTGATGGATCCACTACAACTCCTGCCTTTGAGATAATATGTCCGAGGAAATTCAATTCCTTCAGCCAAAAGTCACACTTTGATAGTTTGACGAACAGTTGATTCTCCCTCAGGACTTGAAGAGCAATGGACAGGTGTTTCAGATGGTCCTCCTCATCATCTGAATAGACCAAAATGTCATCCATAAACAAGATAATAAACTTGTTCAAGTATGCGTGGAATACCATGTTCATTAGTGACACAAACGCCGCTGGTGCATTTGTTAGACCAAAAGGCATGAACGGAAACTCATAATGTCCATATCAAGTTTGGAAAGCCATTTTTTGTATATAAGATTCGTTCACTCGCAGTTGGTGATATCCAGACCGCAAGTCTATTTTAGAAAATACTATGGCTGTTTTCAGCTGATCAAATAAGTCATCAATCCTCGGTAAGCTGGTGATAGTCAATACACAATCGAAGTGAACCATCCTTCTTCTTGACAAAAAGAACAGTGGCTCCCCAACGTGAAGTACTTGGCCGGATGAAACATGCCTGCAACACCTCTTCTAGTTGACTCTTTAACTCTTTGAGTTCTGCTGGAGCCATGCGGTATGGTGTTTTAGAGATTGGTTTTACTCTAGGTGCTAGGTCAATGACAAACTCCACTGCCAACTTAGGAAGTAACCCCGGAAGTTCATCTGGAAATACCTCCAGAAACTCTGCTACCACCAGAATCATGGACAATTCTTTGGACTTGGACTCAGACTTCCCTAGGTTAGTCAAAAAGGCTTGACAACTCTCACCGAACCACTCGGTTGCCTCACTGACCGACACGATACAAAAAGATGGATCTTGCAATAACCCTTGGAAAATAACCCCCATCTCACAATTACAGAGCTTTGTCACCACTCTCTTCCCCTTTACAGTCAAGGAAAGCCTGGTGTGCAGACAACCAGTCCATTCCCAATAATACATCAAATCCTTTTACCCCATACACGATAAAATTCTAAACATAGGGTTTCCCTTGTATATCTAAGGATAGGTTAGCCACTCCTAACATTGTGACTTCACCATCCCCAGTTATAGAGTCACTCTATAAGTCTTGGATAATGGAGATGTTTAAAGTCCTAAACTCTTAACTAATTGAGATGAAAGGAATGAATGTGTACACCACGAATCAAATAAAACATCCACACTAACACTTTGAATCAGAATTTTACCTCAAACTGTGTGGTCATCCTCCTCAGCGTCCTCAATTTCGACTGCATATAGTTTCGCCTTCCCTTCATCCACCGGTTTTGCAGTTGCCGGATAGCGAATAGGAGCTGGTACCCCTTCTTTCTCAGGTTGTTCCCGTTGTTTCCTTGGAGGTTGACGACACTCCTTTTGCATGTGTCCCGTCCTTTTGCAGTTGTAGCACCGACGGGGTTCTTTGCATGGCCTTGAATGCATCTTGTTACAATTTTTATGGTCAATACAAAATCTCCCGAAACTTCCTTTTGTGGTTCCCATTGACATTCCTTTGATAGTTCTGTTGCATAGTAGCCTTCCCCTGTTTCTATGCACGGTCATACTCGTACACCAATTCGTAAGTAGTGGTTGCCTCAATCACTTAAGTTATAGTGCCTTTTGGTGCCGTAGCAACCCTACTCCTCAATTCTGGCTTCAACCCCCAAAAGAATTTGTCCTCTCTAGCCTTGTCAGTTGTCAAAATCCCAGGTACAAAATGTTCCAACTACAAGAAATTCTTTGCATATTACCGAATCGAATCTTCCCTCTAAGACAGAGTGGTGAATTTCAGTGCTTTCTTTTGACAACAGACTTTGGAAATTATTGTCCATTGAAGCCGTTACAAGTTCTACCCATGAGATGGATAAGATCTCACGGTGATAAAAGGTGGTCTTTTCCATGGATTTCCACCAATAAGATGCTTCCTCCTGAAGCATGCATGTTGACAACCTCACTTGATGGTGGTGGGGCACAAATAGAGCTCTAAACACTTTTCTAGTAATGTCTATCCAGCTCACCGCCTTCATTGGATCAGTCCCTCCAATGAATACTTCAGCTCCATTCTTTCAGAACTTTTCCACAGTATAACGGTCACTATCATCCACAGCTGGTGGCACCACTTGATGGATTACTGGGGGCACTGGGTTTGGAAGCTCCCCTCGCTCGCCTAGGTCAGCTAACCCAGCCCGCCCTTGGGCACTCCCCTGATCACCATCTGGGACGTTACTAGGACCCGTTGCCGAGTTTAAGGCTCCATTCCTTGATACCATTCCCGGTAACCATTAAACCATATTCTGAACCACACAATTTGTATTTTCGAAAGCCTGCGCTAGTCCCTGTATGGCCGTCTAGATCTGGGCTAACACATTTTCTATGTTCTAGTCAGACTGCGCAAATAGGCTTGACTGTCTACGGTTGCCTGCCATATGAAACATCGAAAATTTTTCTCGTTATTGTTGTTTACTATTATTATTATTATTATTATTATTATTATTATTATTATTATTATTATTATTATTATTATTTAAGCATTATCACTCACATGCACATCTAAAGTGGGACACACTGTCCCATGACACTATTATCCATATTGCATATGCATCCCATACCACCCATACTACATAGATAACACCGCTGACTGTAAAGGCGTTTCATATACTCTCACTGGTTTAGGTGTCACGTGCACTAGCATGACACATAAATAGCACACCGTCCCATACCAGTGTTATGCTTAAAATCTTTCTTTCGATTATTACTTAGGTTTGTTAGCGAGTCTACTCATTCACTAATAACATACAACACTGGAAAAAGATAAATATTGATCTTTTTAACAAGGTACTTGAACCATAAGATGTGAGCTTGTGGGAAACCATGCTTTGATACCACCTGTAACGACCCGTGTGGGCTTAACTGGCTAGGTGTTACTTAAAAATTTAACAAAACCAACCCTATAACGACCAACCCTAACCAGACCAGGTGATACATATATGTTACATGATTTCTATTAAAGCAATAAGTATAACTCATTCAAAGTAAACTATGTTTTAAACAAGACATCATAATAATCGTCCAACAGTCTTGGACCGTTTCTCATGTCCACATTTATAACTCAAATAAATAAATAGGAAATCCAATGTATTATTATTTTCTCTGAACCTTGTTGGTAAAATATGCGATTCAAATAATTATGGTTGGAAAAAGATCCACTCAAATAATTATGTTCAACATGCCCGAATCTATACACCTGCGTAGGCAATTCAGCGTTAGTGATAAAACCACTAGGCCATATAATTAAATAAAAAGTCAAATATACTCCCTATTCTTATGTCAAAAGTCTTCTAGTGAAGTGAGCCAATGCCGAGCTCTTATGATGCAGGGAGGGTGGCCGCCCATCCCGCTACAATTCGATGCATGCGCACACACACTACGTCACCTATAGCCTGTTTAGCTACTGATATTTGCCATCGGCTCACCCTCTCGGTATCACAAGTGCATAATTAACCGTCTGCCTAACATCCCCTTTTAGCATGGGGGCAGGTTTTGAAGTTCTGGATTGCCGCCGCACCACATAGACTCTATATTTCGCCGATCCTGCCTCGTGTCGTGGGTGCTACCTCATGACAGAGACTCTGTATTTTGTGAGTGATACCTCATGTGAGAGACTCCATATTTGTCTTACAAGTAAATTTAAAGATACGGCCCCATGTCGGACTGAGTCAATTCCTTCACCCCGGTCATACACGGTGCATGGTGGTCGAATATGGGCTCAGGCCGACCAGGGCTGCCAAAAGGGAATATACAATATTTCAGTAATTATACCGACCTGGTAGCTTGTACGAAATTCCGCGACTTGCGATCAACGATCCTAGTTTTAACAAGGATATAAAATTATACATGAGTATAATTTTATTCATTTAGAAAATACATGCAACTACATGCCTAATATAACTGTAAATTTTTTATAATATAAAATGTGCCATGTTGAACATTATTAATTATTTAACTTTCAACAATTTTAGTGATATAATTAATTGTTCATGTGATATAATCATTTAAGTCCTTCTTTACATTTTAAATTAATCATCCCAATTATAATCCTTAATAATTAATAAAATAATTATTAATTTATAACCAATAATTAGTTACTATTATTTGTATATTCTTTAACTGATTTATATTATCCAAATTTAAGGATATCACTAATATAATTATATTTAATTTATTTAATTCAGTAAGGTTCCACCCTTCCTTATTTAATTGTGTTATTTCGTGATTTTCTACACAATTATATTTTAATACACCATTTTCTACCTACTAATTCGTTATTAAAATAATCATTTTATTTACCATATATTAATTTAATATGGTAAAGGTGAAATATTTATTTTATTTGTCCCTTATAACTTTATGATTTAATTTAATCGTTTGTAATAAGCCGATTAATTATTTGCCGTTTATCATGACCATAATTTTATTAATTATGGTAATTTCGTGTAATAGTTTATTAATTTATTATTTTTTCCCCTTAACTCGCATCGAATTAAATTAATTATTTTTTTAAGGTTTCAATACGAGTTGGTATTATTTTTTTAACTCGACCCGTATCGAGTCAACCTGACGTTCTTTTCTTCTCTACGCCTTCATCTTCGCACCAGAACCAGGACCGTCGTCATTTTCTTCAATCCAAAACCAGAATACAACTTTTATTAATTCCGACAAAGATAAGGTGAGGAGAAGAGAAGAGCGTGGGGAAGAAGGAGAAGCTTATAATCTCAGAATGACCTGAGAGCCCGTAATCTCAGAATGACCTAAGATCCCGTAATCTCAAAATGACCTGAGATCCTGTAATTTCAAAATGACCTGAGAGCCAGTACTCTTATAATCACCTGAGAGCCCGTAATCTTAGAATGACCTGAGAGCCAGTAATCTTAGAATCACCTGAGAGCCGGTAATCTAAGAATGACCTAAGAGCCCGTAATCTCAGAATGATTTGAGAGTCGTAATCTCAGAATGTCCTGAGAAGCCCGTATTCTCAGAATGATCTTAGAGCCCGTAATCTCAGGATGACCTAAGAGCCCGTAATCTCAGGATGACCTAAGAGCCCGTAATCTAAGAATGACCTAAGAGCCCGAAATCTCAGAATGACTAGAGAGTCCGTAATCTCAGAATGACCGAGTAGAAATCACGAAATAGTATAATTAAATAAGGAAGGGTTGAACCTTATTGAATTAAATAAATTACAATTAATTGTATTAATGATATCCTTAGATTAGGATGATATAAATAATAATAATTAATTACGGTTTAAAAATAAATTATTTAATGTGGCATATTATATATTGTCGCTATTGCCGGATTACATACAAGTTAACAAGGTCCGTATAATTATTTAAAATGTTGTATTTTCCCTTGTCGACAACTTGGTTAGCCTGAGCTTAAATTCGACCACCATGCACCGAGTTCAACCGGGGTCAAGGAATTTACTCCTGACAAGGGTTGTGCCCTTCATAATTTAATATTGGACAATATCAGAATGGACCTGACAGCCTATAATACGATAGATTGGACATGGCGGATTGGACTCGCCAGCCAATTATAGACATGGTGGATTTGACTCACCAGCCGATAACGGACATGGCTGATTGGACTCGCCAGCCGGTACATGATGGACTGACCCATCAGCTAATAAATTGGACATGGCAAATTGGACTTGCGAGATAATTACAAACATGGTGGATTGGACTCACCAGCCAATAAATTAGAGATGGCGGATTGGGCTCGCGAGCTAATAACGAACATGGAAGATTGGACTTGCTAGCCGGTAATGGACATGATGGACTGACCTGACCCATCAGCCAATAAATTAGATAAGGCGGATTGGACTCACCAGCCGGTAATGGACATGATGGACTGACCCATCAGCCAATAAATTGGACATGGCGGATTGGACTCGATATTAAATTACGGACATGGTGGATTGGACTCACTAGCTGATAACGGACATGGAGGATTGGACTTTCCAGTCGGTAATGGACCTGACGGATTGACCCATCAGCCAAAAAATTGGACATGGCAGATTGGACTCGTCAGCCGATAATGGACATGGCGGATTGGACTCACAAGCTGGTAAGGGACATGATAGACTGACCCATCAGTCAATTACGGACATGGCAAATTGAACTCGCATGCCGGTAATGGATATGATTGTAAAACCCCATTTTCGGGTTAGGGTTTTACCAAATTCGAGTTTTGCCTTATTCGGGTCATTATCGAGGTGGTTTGAGCGAGATCGAGCCAAACTAGTTTAAGATTATGAGTATGAGCCCAGATGGCCGTATGACCATGTTATAATCATTGAGTATGCCAGACATGCAGATGATAAGATTACGAATTATCTTTATATTGAGGTATATATATTTGCTTGTATATGCTATCTAATATTTTAGGCCTATATTTAGGCCGTTGCTGCGTTTAGTATCCATTTGGGATTTTATGGGAACATAATTTTCATGCAGCATAGGAATTTCAGATTACTCAGATAGTGCCCCTGTGGGCCCATCTTGATTAAGTTTAGGGTTTTGAGGCCCATTTAACCTTATTTTCTTCATTTCCGCCTATAGAGTCAATTTCAGGACGGTCTCGATCCGAATTTTCCGTCCATATCTATAATGTATATACCCATAGATGGGTCCCACTAGGTCACTAGTTGTCGAATGGTCAGATCATGCCACATGGGAAGATCTGAGCCGTCCACTCATCTCTATCTTCACCCATTGATTTCCAGAGTATATGATTTTGAAATTTTTCACCGTTACGCCGCCGCCACCACTTCGACTCACCGCCGGTGAGCTTTCCCCTCGCCCCTGGCCACCGATTGGTACTACCGTGACCACCTCATGGCCAGCTACCAGTCCGTACCCACGATCGCCACTGGCACCACCAACGTCGCCGTCGGTGACGACGTTTTCTTAGCATATTGTTCGCCACTGTCGAAACCCTTTCTTGCTGTTTTCCGGCGTTGGCGATCCACCACCGGCCGATCTGACCACCCACACAGCTTCCCCTCACCTATATCTACATTTTGAGACAACCCACGACGACCACCATTGCCGCGATCGCCGCACCCGGCGGTGACACTGCTCTCTTTCTGGCTGTTTTCCGGCCAGCCATTGGCCGGACTCCTCCGATCGCCACCACCATGATGTTTCCCGTCCTCTCCTCTGTCGATTGCGACTGACGACGACACCAGCAGCGTGTATTTCCGGTGACGGGCAATGGCCAACCTGCCCAACCCATTTACCCTATTCACGTACGCCAGCCTGTGACTACGTCTGTGTAACACCCCGATTTTGGTTCATTTAAGAACCAGATCAAAAACGCTACGATCTAGTCGAGTCATGTTTAAAGCTGTCAGTCGGTATGACTCGATCGATCAACTAGATCGAAATAACCCTCTTATTGTCATGAGAATGGAAAACATTGTCAAATAAACATCAAAATACCTCAAATATAAATAAATGCAAGAAAGAAAATCTTAGTTTGAGCTCAAGTGTGTGTAGCATTTATCTGTCCTTTCGCCAAAGTTGATACAGGATTTGCGAGACCTACATATATTATAAGAAAACGGTCAGTAACGAATGTTACTGGTCCAAAAAATAACTAATACAATCTGGCAAATGGGTATTCCATTACCCACGAAAACATATGAAACTTCAAAAATCCCTCACACCGGGCAGTAAGCAAACATAATTAAACAAATGTCGGCTCGCATGCACGGCTCATAATCATAATCATACATACATACAGCGCTTATGCCCTCACACCTTCCATATCACCCGCCACTGTACTCAAATGGCAAAAGGAACAATTAAGTTAGTGCTGCATATTCCGGAATTGCGCTTCCTTACGCAGTACTATCATACACCCGCACTACCTCATGGTTTGAAGGAGTACTAGCACGGTCCATACATACCTCCGTACCACTCATTCTCTTATTCATGAAATCCGTAAAACAACGCGTACTTATGTAATCAGCTTAGGGATGAGGCTTGTATAATAAATTTATGGAGCTAAAGTTTGAAAACCAACAAGGGATCTCATCCTTTTAGTTTTATTAAACTTGCGTATAAAACACGACTAAATGACCCGACATCGGAGGGATCCAATAAAACACCGCCGATGACGTCCTACATTTAAAACACGATTAAATCTTACACGCAAGTAGTCAAGCAGAGAAGGAAAGTCCTACGGGCCTGTGGTCCAAGCTCCAAGCGTATCTGCACATCTACGACAAGCTCAGACTCCGAAGCCTACATCGGAACCCACTCCCAAGTATGCTAAGTAAAAACTAATGTCTCTATATAATGCATGCTTGTGGTGTGTGCTCAAATCATCAATACATCCTAATAAAGGAAGAAATGCTAACAAACTTATAATTAAACACTTGGCACTCAAATCGAGACATAATAATACTAGATAATAAATAATAAATATACAAGAAACTACACTCATTGATAATTAGATAAATAATAAACACATAATCATGAATATAAATAATACACTAATGACAAAATAATAATATAATTATACTATATACGTACATAGGTAAACACGAGTAAGTATCATGTATACTCGT
>JAVDBV010076397.1:0-15278 GCA_032619315.1 Piper longum
GGGTACTAAAGGCGACTGCCTGAAAGTACTCGGCCTTCGGCTCAAGGCCAGGAGTAATATGGAGGACGTAGAGGGCTGAGATGAACGAGAATGATATTTGATGCAAGACGCAATAGATGAGATGATTAAGGAAAGAGAATGAGATGGATGGGGGATGCTGCCGCTCGAGGGCGACGGCTCCTGTTAGTGCCCTTGTGAGAGTTCTTGAGGAAGTATATGGTTTTTATTCAACCGGAGGGTTAGCTCTCCTGTGCCAGTTTGATATTAGTTATTTTCCAGACCGGTAACGCTCGTTACTAACGGTTTTATACTATATGTAGGTGACGACTATGAGATGGAAATGCCAGCCTGGACGGAGGAGCAATGAGGTCTTTCGCACACACACATGTATTCGGTGACTGAATGTTTAATATTCTGTTTTTACTTTTATTATATTTGAATTGATGTGAAGTAGTGAAAAGAATGATAATATGATTGAATGCTAAGATATAATGTCATGATGTGAATAATGAATAGCGGACATAGGTGGTCTTCATCTTAAGACGCCGAGAGTAGATCCGGGTCGGCTTAACCGAATCTAGTAGATTATCAAACGGTTCGGACGCCGGTAGCATTTCCGGGTCGGTTCACGGGTGAGTCGAATCGGGGTGTTACAAATAGACATGGATATTTTTTTGACATTTATTGCTCAGTCTCCTATGTTACTTCCTTTCACCCTGGCTCCTTCATAATACTTTTACCAAGGGAATTTTCTTATTCTGAAGTGTCTTTAATTCTCTTGCCAGAATGCGAATCAGCCTTTCCTTGTAGGTTAAATCTAACTGTAGCTCTAAGTTTTCAAAATCGATAATTATGTGTCCTTCGTCCTATATTTTTTTTTAACATTGACACATTAAAATATTGTGCACTCCAACTAAGCTTGGTGACAATGTTAATCTATATACACAAGTTCTAACTCAATTCACAATTGGGAACGGTCCTATGAATTTGGCTTCAACTTCTCTGATGTTTCAAATCTGATCATCACCTTCGTAAAAGATATCTTTAGGTATACAACCTCCCCATCTTAGAACTCTAGGTCTCTCATTCGAGTATTAGCATAACTCTTCTGTCAATCCTGAGTTGCCTTAAGTCTTTATTGAATGAGTTTAGCCTTTTCACTTGCTTCCCTCATTATCTCGGGCCCAACTATAACTGCTTTAGTAGATTCCAACTAGCACGATAGAGACATGCAAGGCCTACCATATAAGGCTTCAAATATGCCATCCCTATACTAGCTTAGTAAAAGTTATTGTAGGCGAATTCTGGCAAGGCTAGGTGTTGCTTCCAATCTCCTCCCCAGTCAAGGATGCAAACTCTCAGCAAATCTTTCATAGTTTGAATAGTCCTCTCACTCTGACTATCAGTTTGGAGATGATATATTGTACTCAACTTGATTTGGGATCCTCAGGTTTTTTTGTAAAGCTTCCCATAAATGTGAGGTGAATAGGAGATCTCAACGTACAATCCTACTAGGTATTCTGCCGGCTTTGTTGATTTTGTTGGGGTGAAATGGGCTATCTGAGTTAGTCAGTCCACAACCATCCATATGAAGAGTCATGCTTCTTCTGAGTCTTAGAAAGTTTTGTAATAAAATTACAAGTGACATACTCCCTTTTCTAGGTAGGTATTTCTAAAGACTGTAATAGTCTATCGGGTAGTTGATGTTGGGCTTTGATTAGTTAACAAGTTTGACATTTGGAGAGAAAATCTATAACATCCTTCTTCATTTTAATCCATCAATGGGTTTGCTTTAAATTCAAATACATTTTAGTAACTCCAAGGTATATCGAGAACTTTGAGCGATGAGCCTCCTTCAGGATATTTTGCCTTAGTGCATGATCCTTGGATATACACAACCTCCCTTTAAATATGATCACACTATTATAATTAGCAATGATATGAGAAGTTTTTCCATCATTTCATTCGGCTCTTCATCATCCATTTGTGCTAGTTTAACACGATCAACTAAGTCATTGAAAATGACAAGATGTACTAGTAACCATGTTAGTTTCTCTATAGGGTTGATAACCACCACTTTTGCCAACATAGCTCAAAGTCTAGCTAGCTACTAACCCTTTTCCACCTTGCCCTTTTGACTCAGTGTGTTTGCTACAATGTTTGCCTTCCCTAGATGGTATAATATTTGGAAGTTGTAGTCCTTCAAATATTCCATCCACCATCTCTCCCAAGGTTAAGCTCATTCTGGGTGAAGATATATTTCAAACTCTTGTGGTCATTAAAAACTTCAAATTATGTTCCAAATAAGTAGTGTCTCCAAATCTTCAGGGTGAAAACAACTACTACCAATTCCAAGTCATGGGTTTCATAATTTTGTTTATGAATTTTCAATTGACGAGAGGCATAGACCACCACTTTGCCTCCTTGCATAAGAACTCATCCTAAACCTAACAAAGACGCATCATTGAAGACTGCAAATCCTTCATTCCCATTTGGCAGGGTCAAGACTGGTGTAGTGGTTAGACTCTTCTTCAAAAATTTAAAACTCTCCCTATACTTACTACATTCGAACTTGACTCCCTTGTGAGCTTGGTCATTGACGATGCTACCAAGGAAAAGCCTTTAATGAATTTCCTGTAGTAGCCCGCTAAACAAAGAAAACTTATGATGCCAGTGACTAGCTTGGATTGTGATCAATCAATGACCGCTTTCACTTTGGATGGATCCATTGCAACTCCTGCCTTTGAGATAATATGATCAAGCAAGCTTACCTCCTTACACTAGAGGTCACACTTTGAGAGCTTGGCGAACGGTTGATTCTCCCCCATAACTTGAAGAATAATAGATAGGTGCCTTACATGCTTCTCCTCATTATTTGAATAGACCAGAATGTCGTTCACAAACATGATCATAAAGTTATCCAAATATGTGTGGAATACCGTGTTTATAAGCGACATAAAAGCCGTTGATGCATTTGTTAGACTAAAAGACATTACCAGGAACTCATAATGTCCATACCGAGTTCGGAAAGTAATTTTCTATATGTGTGACTCCTTTAATCGTAGTTGGTGATAATCGGACTGCAAGTCTATCTTAGAAAATACTCCGGCTATTTTAGCTGATTAAACAAATTGTCAATCTGTGGTAAGGGGTACCAATTTTTGACAGTTACTTGATTGAGTTGCTGGTAATCAATACGTACCCGAAGTGATCCATCCTTCTTCTTCACGAAAAGAGCAAGGGTTCCCTATGATGAAGTACATGGCCGGATGAAACCTGTTTGCGACAACACTTCTAGTAGACTTTTTAACTCTTTGAGTTCTGTTGGAGCCATGCGATACGGTGCTTTAAAAATTAGTGTTATTCTAGGTGCTAGGTCAATGATGAACTCTACTGCTCGCTTAGGAGGTAGCCTTGGGAGTTCATATGGGAACACATTGGGAACTTTGCTACCACATGAATTATAGACAATTCTTTGGGTTTGGACTAAGAGTCAACTAAGTTAGCCATAAAGCATTTACAACTCTCACCAAACAACTCAACTGCCTCACCGATCAACACGATATAAGAAGATGGATCAAGCAATGACCCTTGGAAAATGACCCCATCTCACAATTATAAGGTTTTCTCACCACTCTCTTCCCTTCACAGTCAAGAAAAGCTTGGTGTGCAGATAGCTAGTCCATTCCCAATAGTACATCATACTCTTTTAACCCATACATGATAAAGTTCAACACATACAGTTTTTCCTGTATATTTAAGGATAGGTTAGGCACTCCCAACATGGTTACTTCACAATATCCCATTGTAGTAGTGACTCTATATGACTTGGATAATAAGGATGCTTGGAGTCGTAGACTTTTAACTAATTCAGATGAAATGAATGATTGCGTACACCCTGAATCAAATCAAACATCCATAATGACTCTTTGGATTAGAATTTTACCTCGAACAATGTGTTCATCCTCCTCAGTGTCCTCGACTTCAACTGCATAGAGCTTTACCTTCTCCTTTTTTGTCGGTTATGTAAATATCGGGTGGTGAATAGGAGCTGGCACCTTATTGTTCTCGGGCTGCTTCTGCTACTGCTTTGGAGGCTGACGAAACTCCATCTACAAGTGTCCCATCCTCCCACAGTTGTTGCACCTACGGGGCTCCCTATATCTCCCCAAATGCATCTTGTTGTAGTTAGGGCACCGTCTCAACCAGGTATCATCACATTTCCGTTTAAGGTTTCCCTCTATGTTACCCCGGTGGCTCCATTGCTGGTGTCGTACTGGCCTATTTTGGTTACTAAGAGGGTTGGAATTCTTGCGCTATGAAGTAACCTTCCACCGTTTTTGGGCACAGTCGTACTCTAATACCAACTTTTAAGTAGTGGCCAAGTAGATCACCTTTGTTATCGTACTCCTTGGCGCCGTAGCAATCTTATTCCTCAATTCTGGCTTCAATCACCAAAAGAATTTATCACCTCTCATCTTTTCGGTTGCTAGAATCCCAGGTGCAAAATGCTCCGACTATAAAAACTTCTTTGCATACTCCTCGACTAAGTCCTCCCCCTAGACTAGGTTGGAAAACTTCAGTGCTTTCTTCTAGACAACAGGTTTCAAAAAATACTGTCCATTGAAAGCTGTCATAAATTCTGCCGACATGATGGAAGATATCTCACGTCGATGAAATGTGGTTTTCTCTATGAACTTCCACGAGTAAGATGCTTTGTCTTGAAGCATGCACACTGCCAATCTCACTTGATGGCGGTGGGGAACGAACAAAGCCATAAAAATTTTTACTGTGATGTTTATCCAGCTCTCTCAGCCTTCATTGGATCAGTCCCTTCAATAAACACTTTAGCTTCATTCTTCATAAACTTTTCCACAGTATAACGATCACTATCATCAACAATTGGCAACAACACTTGTCAGACTACCGATGGCACTGGGTTCGAAAGCTCCCCTTGCTCGCCTAAGTCCACTAAACTAGCCTGCCTTTGGGCACTCCCCTGACCACCTTCTAGGGACTCGCTGATGAGTTCGAGGCTCCATTTCCAACTACCATTCCCAGTAACCGTCGGACAATATTCTGAACAATAGAGTTAGTATGTGCCAGTTCTCATATGACCGCCAAAATCTGGGTCAATATATTTTCCATGTTTAAACTTGATTGAGTAGATCAGTTTGTCTATGCGTGCCTGCCATCTGAAACATCGATTTTTTTTTCTGTTATAGTTCATTAATATGTTTTTCGGTTATAATTTGGGTTTATTAGCAAAAATTTTGTTGATTAACAACACAAAACATTGAGGAAAGATAAATACTAGTCTTTTCAACAAGGTACTTAAGTTATAAATTATGAACTAGTGAAAACTAGGCTCTGATATCATTTATAACGACCCAACACAAAGTACAATGTAATAGGCTAAGTCATTTCTTTAAAAGTGGTCGACTAAGCTAAAAATCTATAGTTAATTCATACTTATAAATATGATCTTAGCTTATTAGGTATTAAATATAGAACTAAATTAAGATATTTTACAAAAACTCTTGAAAATTAGTTAACCATTCTGTATAATTACAGGCTTCGAAATTGATTAATGCATATCTAATTAACAAAGCCCAAGCCCAAGCGTCATTAATGATATATAATGACATATTTTATAATCATTTTTAAAGAAATCCTAAAGCACATTAGTTTGCCTGGGGATAGATGCCAAGGATAATAATATAAGTTTTAATATTTAATTTTTAAATTATAATCACATATAAATTTGGATAAAATAAATTAACATGTAAATAGACAATTGTTTACGGTAATTTGTATGAAAAATCTTTTAAAATCATTATAGTATATATAAAAATTTTAATTTTTTTAAAAAATTACTATGAGAGAGTTCTATGAAATTAATATAATACATATAAATGTGTCAAATATTAGAAATACCTAAGAAGAGTAATTATAAATTTGAAATTAAGAAATTATAAATAAAATAAAAAAATCAGATAATTGTAATTATAATTTTGATATTAAAAATTAGGATGCATTTTTTATAATATATGTTATTAGTATACTATAATAAAGAGAGACTCACATTTGTTTGCCACGTGTTTTTAATTATTACATGTCTTTTGCTAATTTTCTTAAATTTTCACTTATCTCTTATTGTTATTTTACCACTTTATCATTTCATATTAGAAAAGTCTATATAATATAATCTTAGCCATTAAATAAATTTAATGGTCTATATTATTTTACATTTAAAATTTTCCAATTTTTTTAAAAAAATATTAAAAAAATAGATTATCCAAAAATCGATTATTTAAGTAGATAAATGGATAGATACAAATTATGAGGACGTACTTGCCCACATACATTCCATCCATTTATATACGTTGGCAACTATATATAAGTTGAAACGAATATGAGAATGACATATTGAAGACCATTACCAGCCTTGGAAAAAAAAAATCATTACCAACAATGACAGGTATGTATAACGACGCTCTTTGGTCGTTGATAACACATAATTGTGTCGAATACATACAAAGCCAAGCCGGCCAGCGAACTGCCGGTAGACACTAATTTGCTGGCTAGCGATAGATACTATATTATTATTATATATGTATCGAACTGCCTCGCCCGGGTCTTTCGGTACTATTGGTGGATGTGATGGAAGAACTGATAGAAAGTATTCAGTAGTCTATAAATACACCAGTTAATTGTTTTAGATAAGAACCATAGCATTAAGTGTAAGAATCATATTGCAAGGGAATTTCAGTAAATCATGGGTAGCTTAGCTCGACTTATACCTTGGATACCACTGAGATTACAACAGAAACGGTCATCACATGCAAGGGTAATTCTTCTTGATCCAATGATTCACATGCTACCATTATGATTGATAAAATTGTTGTATCAAAATATTGCTATTTATCACTCACGATGATGCCCTTTTTGTTTTTGTTTTTGCGAAGCTGCTGCTGTATGGGGTCCGGGAAAACCATTTGTGATGGAGGATATACAAGTCGATCCTCCCCAGATGGAAGTTCGCGTCAAGATTCTACTTATCTCAGTCTGCCATATCGATATAGATGCTTGGAAGGGTGAGGTACATTGGTATGAATAAAGGGAGTAGGATATTATAAGGAGTGAATGATGGCAGAATTGTAATTGAAGGCATTTGAATGTAATGGGCTGGGGGGAGATGAGCTGAAAACAGGGGATATAAAAATAGAGCATGTGGATTATAACAGCCATCTTTGATGAAATTGAATTCTTGTTTGTTGTTGTTGTTCTTTGATTGCTCCGAGTTTCCAAGAAGAAACCTTTGGAATCAGATGATTATTATCTGATTCCAACCCCGTATTGCAGTCAATTTCTACCCTATTGTGCAAGAAATTCGTCAACAAAATGGCTCCGACGAAGCAGAACTCGAAGCAGAGCAAAGGAAAGGATGTTGTTGCCGAGCTTGGGGAGGAAAGTCATTTCGGATTGGTACCAGAGCCAGGCGAGGGAGGTGCAAATCCATCACCAAATTCGGAGGAATTATCTCAAATTAGGTAGGTACAGGATCATCAAATTATTGCTATTATTGATATATCTAGTAAACTTGAACTGCTGTTACAATCGAGGGCTGAGGGTGTCAGGAATAGGGGGAATTTGGATAATCGTAAGGGAATTGGGACGTCTCACATTAGGGTTCCTGCATTTGGGTTGGATATAGATGATCACTGGCAAGGTAATCAGAGAAATATCCAAAGAGAAGAGATGGCGAGATTTTCGGGAGGGCAGAATCAGCAAGGCATACTTGGAATGGAATTGCCGACCATGTCTTCAGGAAGAAGGCTTCAGTAAGAACTACCCAGGTCGAGAGTGGAACATGTTCGATAGAATGCCCAGGAGGGGTTTCATCCAGTTTTTCAAATTGAGGACTGTTTGAAAGGATCCAAATTAAGTTTCCCTAAATTCGATGGGGCCAAGGATCTCATCTCCTGGTTCAGTCGAGCAGAAAAGTTTTTCAAGTTGAACAATGTCAATGAAACCTTGCAAGTTGAACTAGCCAACTTCCACTTGGAGGACGATGCTCAAATTTGGTTCGATATGTTGCAACGGCATCGGGAAATGACTTCTTGGCAACAGCTGAAAGAGGCAATGAACTTGCAGTTTGGGCCCTCTGATTATGAACATTTTTATGGAGATCTCACTCGATTAACTCAAAATTCTTCAATCCAAGAATACATAGCTTGATTCAATAGATTGGCATCAAGGGCTGGACACGTGACTGAACAGCAGAGGATTAGCAGTTTTACCTGCGATCTTAACTCCCAATTGAGAATGGAGGTAAAGGCTAGAAAACTCGAAACATTGCTAGACGCCTAGGGTTTGGCAAGGCATTTAGAGTGTCATGTGATTCAGAGGTCAAATGCAGATAGCAAACATAGGAGCAAGAACGATCAATATAATATAGTATCAGCTACCAACGGAAGCAGCTATGGAATGGGCAAGAAGAAAACTAATGTGGTGGCAAACTTACCATCTAAAGAGATTACCAATGGGAGGAGATTCAGTGTCCAACAGTTGCAAGAAAGAAAAGAAGCAGGGCTGTGTTTTAGATGTCATGATAAGTTTTTTCCAGAACACAAAGGCAAGAGGTTGTTTGTCATTGAGGTGATACGGGATGAGGATTTGTAGGAGCATGATGACAGTGATCAAGAAGGGAATTCCACCATATCAGCAATTTTGTTGAATGCGTTGTCAAGTACATTAACTACCAACACCATGAGGTTGTTAGGGAGGGTAAGGGGACACCAAGTGACAGTGCTGATCGACTCGGGCAATTCACACAACTTTGTGAATGTGAGTTTGATCCAGAAATTGAAATTACTGGTAGAGACAAGTAAAGGGATAAAAGTTCAGATTACTAATGGGGAGAAATTGAATTATGGGGGCAGATGTGATCGCATTGAGTTAGAACTTCTGAGGTGTAAGACAGTGACTGATTTCTTTGTACTCCAGCTGGAAGAGATCGATGTTGTTCTTGGCATTAAGTGGCTAAAGACGTTGGGCTCCATACTTTGAAATTTTGAATCACTTACAATGTCTTTTACAGAAAAGGGGAAAACCATAGAGCTGCAGTGCCCCCAAATCAGTTGTGTGGTAAAAAGCAATTATGTCATTCGTTTAAGAAAAGGAAACAAAGGTTGTTAATGAACTTACAGGTGGTCGACAACAGTAGTTTGCAGCAGTTCAAATCATCCCTATCAAAGTTACATGGAGAATAGCTGGCCAAGTTACTACAAGCTTTTGAAATAGTTTTTTCGGTACCAAAGAGTTTGCCTCGAGAAGAACTCAAGATCACCATGTAAATCTGAAGGAAGGAACAACACCGATTGCAGTCAAGCCTTACAGATATCTCTACTTCCAAAAGAATGAGATAGAGAAACAAGTGAAAGATTAACTCGAGGCTGGGATAATTCAGCCTACCTTGAGTCTGTATTCGACTCCAGTGCTATTGGTCAAAAAGAAAGACGGAAGTTGGAAAATGTGTGTGGACTATAGAGCTCTCAACAAGGTGACTATTAAGGATAAAATCCCCATCCCCAACATTGATGAACTTTTAGATGAGCTACATGTAATAACATATTTTTTCAAAATGGATTTGAGATTAGGATATCATCAAATACGGATTCATGGGGCTGATGTCGAGAAGACAACTTTTCGTACTCATCATGGATATTATGAATTTAAAGTCATGCCTTTTGGTTTATTGAATGCACCATCTACCTTCCAAACTTTAATGAATGAGGCATTTGCCCTTTATCTTAGAAAATTTATATTAGTTTTCTTTGATGATATACTCATTTACAATACTCATTTACAGCAAAAGCTGGGAAGAGCATCTTTACCATATTGAGTTGAGTTTGAAAACATTATTATCACATGAACTTTATGCATGGAAGGATAAGTGTTTTCCAACTTACAAATTACAATGCCCTGTTGATTCCCAACTTCATGATGTTTTTCATATTTCCTAATTGAAAGCTTTCGTCGCAGCAGATGTTCGCATCCAAACTTCTTTACCAACTGTAATTCTTGAGTAATTCAATGTCATGTTGTTCATATCCTCAATTTGTGATGTTTTAGCAACCTTGAAGGCAGGGTTATTTAAGGGGAGAGGTATTGGTATGAATAAAGGGAGTAGGATATTGTAAGGAGTGAACGAGGGTAGAATTATAATTGCATGCATTTGAATGTAATGGGCTGGCCGGAGATGGGCTGAAAATAGAGGATATAAAAATAGAGCATGTACATTGTAACCGCCATCTTTGATGAAATTGAATTCTTCTTTGTTATCAATCTGGAATGACTTTCCTCCCCAAGCTCGGCGATAACATCCTTCCCTTTGCTCTGCTTCGCCAGAGCTATTTTGCTGGCGAATCTCCTACACAATAGGGTGGAAATTGGCTGCAATGTGGGGTTGGAATTAGATAATAATCATCTGATTCCAAAGGTTTCTTCTTTAAAACTCGGAGCAATCAAAGAACAACAACAAACAAGAATTCAATTTCATCAAAGATGACAGTTAAAATCCACATGTTCTGTTTTTATATCCTCTGTTTTCGGCCCATCTCTTGCCATCCTATTACATTCAAATGCCTGTAATTACAATTCTACCCCCGTTCACTCCTTAAAATATTCTACTCCCTTTATTCATACCATACATCTAACAACAAATTGCTCCATATATGATGATAATTGATTAATTAAGAACCCGCTCATTCTCCATGATTAACCCAAGAACAAAATGCAAAGAAAGTATCCTCGCATACTAGGCCACGAAGCCGCTGGGTAAGCATACTTTGCTCATCAATCTATCATGTTCAATCGGCAGGCGAACAAATTGACTTGTCGTTTAACAAACGGTGTCTGTGAATTGAATTTTATGAACAGAATTGTTGAGAGCGTAGGAGGTGTGTTGGACTTGGCCCAAGGGGACTGTGATTCCAATCTTCAATGGGGAGTGCCTCTCCTGCGGGAACTGCAAGTCGGAGAAGACCAACAACCTCTGCGATAATTCCGAGTGAATCCATTCAAGAGTGTGATGAGTGGGGATGGGAGGACAAGATTTAGGACCAAAGATGGACAACCCATGTAACATTTCCTCAACACCTCCTCCACCTTTAGTCACTGCACTGTTCTTGACTCAGCCTGTGTATTTAAGACCGACCCACCTGCCAATCTCAAGACCATGACCCTCTTGAGCAGTGGTCTTTCCACAGGTAATGTTTATACACATAAAGTCATCAATAATGTTAGAATTCAGAACACCATGTACAGACTATACTTGAGGTAGCCATTGTTTCTGAATTTTTGCAAGGTGTGGGAGCTGCATGGAACACTGCAAATGTGCAAGCCGGGTCAACTGTGGCCATTTTTGGCCTCGGAGCTGTTGGCCTTGCTGTTAGTATCTGAACCTTGGGATTCTGAAAACTGATGTAGAGATTTATGGGGATACTACTAATCAATTACAAGATGATTTAAACAGGTTGCGGAAGGTGCAAGGCTAAGAAAAGCATCGAAGATTATTGGAATAGATATTAACCCCGAAAAATTCGAGAAAGGTATATAGTTAAATCACTTCCTTTACACTAATATTTTTTCATATACGTTTATTGCTCCTGTTTCTTGCCTCTCAAATTCTCAAAAAAATGTAGGGAAAGGGATGGGATTGACTGATTTTATAGATTCAAGGCATTGCGAGAAGCCTGTACACGAGGTATGACCTTGGCTGTATGAAGAAATAACAGATTGAATCAAGCCAATGTTATTTACTGCAGAATTTTCTGAAAACAGGTGATCAGGGAGATATGTGAAGGTGGTGTGGACTACAGTTGAGTGCGTAGGCAACATGGAAGTCCTCCGAGAAGCCTTTTTGTCAACCCATGACGTACGCGATCCCCATCCTGTGATAAGTAGTAATATTTAATACCTTTCATGAACTAATTTTCTGCTAGTCATTGCATGACATCTGCCCAATTAAGATCCTATAGAGGGATACTTTGAATATATCATTCATCCGCATGTGCTTTCAAAAATGTTCTAAGCAGGCAAGAGATGTGGTCCAATCATACAACTGGTCTTACCCAAAGATGGTCATGATAAGTTTGGTCTGTTTTTATCCGTTTAGCGTTGATATGTGCTACAAGACAATCATTTGCTCTACGGACAAGTTTTCTCCTAACTAGATCAACATTTCCCATCTGTATGTTGAGGCCAAGAATTGCAAACTCAATGTGAAGTACAACTTGTGTTTTGTTATGAATTTTATCGCAGGGATGGGGCTTGACGGTAAACTTGGGAATCCACACCATCCCAGAGCTGCTCAGTATCCATCCAATGGAGCTGTTTGATGGAAGAAGGTTGGTTGCATCTTTGAGGACTTCAAAGGTAAGACCCAGTTACCGGATTTGGCCGACAAGTGCTTGAAAGGGGTAACTAGATTAGTCACGACTCATCTTGTTTTTATTGTTACGCGAGAGGCATAACGATCTGGTTTAATTATTATATATATATAAATGTACATATATGGACTCAACTTGAGATGTAAAATGGTCGGCTTGCTTGCGTTTTTGCAGGAGGTAAACATGGACGCTTTTATCACACATGAACTGCCCTTCTCTAAAATAAACGAAGCATTTGATTTGCTAAGCTCCGGAAAGTCATTAAGATGCCTGTTACATTTTTGAAGACCATTGCTTAGTACTTTATTAAAGCCGATGCTTATCATCTATCATTTTAATTAATGTCTGAGGATTGTTGTTTGAAAAGAATATATAGTTCTTCAGTTTTTTTCTTGTTCATACGTGGTTATAGACGTTGTCTTCTTTGCAGCGTTTAAAATTGAAAATATTTTGGGATGCTAGTGGATATTCAGATAGCGACGCCGGGCGTCCCCCCGTAGATGAAATGACAGTGGAGACGCTCTCCACCGGCCTCTCCATCTAGCGTTTCCAAGTCCAGTTCTTTAAAATCAATTAGTGGTAAATGAGCGGCTTAAATCCGGTGTCAAAAGGTGCTTGTCACCGAATTTATCTCTAAAATTTTGATTGACAAAAACTTTTGCATCTAATTTAATTCCGTGATATTTATGTGACAATTTATCACCGAAATATTTCTATGATAAATTTCTGACTATGGCAAAATATTAATATATAACCACAAAAAATAGTGGCATAGACTGTGATTAAAATTTGTAATCGACGTTTTGGTGATAATTTTTATAAAAAATAGTGGCCGGGGGCACAAAAAGGGAGCGCAAGGGTGCCGGCGACAGGCGTGTGGGGTATGACGGGCCGCGGTGGCGATTGCCGCACAGACCATCGAAGTTCCTAGTTGTTGCGTTCCTTAAAAGCACATGCCCATTTAAGGTGTGAACACGGGCACTATTAATTATTTTACAAATATTAAAATTTATTGACGAAAAATGGTGTCAGTTTACACAAATTTGCTTGTGACCGAAATTTTGATGACAATTTGGTAATAAATTTATTAAAAAATAAAATTACTATTTCGGTGGTAAAATTTTAGTATCGTTCATTTTTGACATAAAAAAATAGAGTCAATTCGGTGTCATCAAAATATTTGATCACAATTCGGTCACAAATTTATAAAAAGGGCAACATTATTTCAATGGGAAAATTTTGGTGTTGTAAATTTTTTACACGTGGCAAGCAAATTTGTTCGAACTGACACCGTTTTTTTACGATAAATTTTAAAATTTGAAAAAAATTAAAATTAATAGTGCACACTTTTGTGCATTAAATGGATATGCGCCTTTAATGAGCGCATCAACCAGTGACCAATGGCTGCGTGGCGATTGCCACAGTGGCCCATCGTACCCCACACGTCTGCTAGCGGCACCCTTGTGCAGATGACTGTCCGGCCCCCTTTCGTGCCGACGTGGCAGATTACTGCCATTGCACTCGAGAGCAGCGCGCTAGCCCACCTAGCAACTATTTTTTATAAAAAATTGTCACCAAAGATGATAAATTGGTTGATAACTTTATAAAAATGATGGCACTAATATTTTCGTGACTTTTTAGAGACAATTTTTTTTGTCACCGTTCTTGAGTGACAGTTTGATGATAAATTTTGCCATCGTGTGTCTTAGTTACGAGTGCTTCGTCGTGCTTCTATATCTGTATGATTACTTGAAATATTATATATATATTTTTAACAGCCCTAATGGGCCTGAGCCTATATTCGACTACAATACATTGAATGCAATAGAGGTTGAATAATTGACTTAGTCTATTACAAGACTGCATTATTAAAATTATTTGAAAGATTAAATATTTACCTCATGTCAAAAAGGGTGATAAGGCACAATGAAACAAGACGACTTATTATGCATTGATGATATCAAAATGATGAGTGAATGACAAAGATAGGTAATTATTGTAAGTCTCATAGTGTGTGTGCGCATTCATGAGATTATAGGTGATTGGTATAATTGGAGCTCAACATAGGCTCATAATTACGAAAAAACTCAATTAATGATATTATAAAATATATTAATTTGTTTCTTATAATTATATGTATTACTAACACGAAATTGCTTCTGAAAATGTAATTATAGATGGATGGGTTAGAGTCGGGACAGTTGGAGAACTTAGTTATTAGACTATTAATTTTTTTATTTTAATTATTATTATATTTACGACATGTTTGCATGAGAGTGAGATTTCAGTTCGTTTTATAGGTCTTAGACTATTCTCGGAATTAAATATCTTATATTTTATTTAATGACTTGACTTAGAATTTGAACTTTTTGCATGTGGATTAAAGTTTGCATTTTTTAAAGAAAATTTACACATGAATTTATTTATGATGTTAATAAAGTAATAAAAAATTAATTCATAAGACATTTAGCTATATATTATAATATTTGGCTCGTGGATCGGAACGAGCAGGCCATTGCAAGTTGTACCAGAGTTGTGTTTCATACAAAACTATATAAATTGAACGTTACCTTATTGATAGTCTAAGAGTTTACTGTCCCAAGGGTAATTTTTTTTTATATAAGCATTGATCATTTGTTTATAGTACTAATTTTTATTATTTTAGATGGTAACTATTTATAAGTGTGTATAAAATGAGATATGAGTTAACATCACCCATATGAGTCAATTAGGGTGCTAATTGAGCGAGCCAGCTCGTGAGCATTTGGCGTTCGGCTCGGTTCAACTCGACTCGAAACTCGATATTTAAATGCTCGACTCGAA
>JAVDBV010076398.1:0-13972 GCA_032619315.1 Piper longum
GGAGGCAGGGTAGGGCGGTGGTGACGGGGGTGAGGGAGGAGGGCACGTTGGGATGGCATTCTCATAATTAAAAGTTTACTTGATTCGACTCGAGCCAAAAATAATAATTAATTTTAAATAAATTTAAAATATATAAAAATATATAATAAAATATAATAAATACAATAATATTAAAATTACATCAATATTTAATTTTTTATATATTTATATTATAATTTGTCAAATTATTATATATAATTAATTAGACAGATTTGGATCGATTCGCTTGAACCGATTCTTTAACAATTTAGACTAATTTGATCCAATTCATAAAAAATCGATTCCAATTCCAATTGCAATTATGATTCCAACGAATGCTCAACTACGCTAACCAATGCTACTTCCGACCTACTTACCGAGCCCCTATACAGAACTCGTCATGAATTGCTTCGCAGCTAACTCTGCGTTGTTCCCCAACCTTGAGTTTGTGTAAATGTTAGCGTATGAACAGGTATCATCAATTGATTAGCCTATTCCTTATTGCTATTCAATCTCCAGATCATTAGGAGTTGTAACTCTTTTGTAATTCTATTTATATGAAATGTGAAGACTCTTTACAGTGTCGGAAAATTAAATCCTTCACTTACAATACTCATGTGAAGAACTACTTCACATATGCAATGCAACTTCACTTAATTAATTTTATGAAAGGGAAAAGAACCATTTATTTAAATGTAAAGAAGGTACACAACTAAGCATATCGATATACATATATACCATAAACTGGTTCACTAATTCACTAGGCGGAGAAAACAAAAACCATGAGACCATGCACTCATACTAAGTTAACATTATTCATGAGCAGAGAAAGCACACAACATATAAACATATATCTACAATCTTAGACCTTGCATGCTAATTCCTTCTCCATTTCCTCCACTTCAACATCTTTATTTGGAACAAACTTGTACCACTTTGCACAGAAGAAGTAGACTATAAGATCCACAGCAGAAAGTGCAGCTAACAAGAAGAAAAATCGATCCAAATGGCCCATGTTCAAGTCCTCTGGAATCCAACCATGTCTTCCACCCCTTGTAGTGATATCCATAACTATACTAACAAGCATGCAACTAACATAATTACCCAAAGATATGGAAGCCATGCAAAGGGAGCTCCCAAAGCTCTTGATCCCATCTGGAGCTTGTCCATGGAAAAACTCTAGCTGACCCACATACATGAACACTTCTGAGGCGCCTATCAAAGCATATTGTGGGATTTGCCAAAGAATGCTAAGAGAGCTGATTCTCTCCCCATCTTGCACCATCTTTAGCCTCTCAATCTCCACAAACCCACCAGACACCATGGCCAGCATGCCGATGATCAACCCGATTCCCATGCGTTGGAGTTCGGAGATACCTTTTGGATTGCCGGTCATCCTACCGGCTGCCGGAACGAAGACTCTCTGATATAGGATTATGCAGACGGCAACGCTTGTTATGTCGAAGGCCGACATACTGGCAGGAGGGATGTGGAAGCCTGCTAAGGTGGAATCCATGGCGTCGCCTTGTTCGACAAAGAGGGAGGCCATCTGGGTGAAAACCACCGAGTATATGATGGTACAGAGCCATATTGGCATCATTTTGAGCACACATTTCACTTCTTCCACTTGGGAAACTGTGCATAGTCTCCATTTATCAGGGAAGGCAACATCATTCTCTGTCAAAGTAGCTGCCTTATCCAGAAACCTTCCAAAACGACAATGAAATTAACCAAGTTAAACGCTCTTCTTTTAGTGTTAATTTTGCAAATCAAACTCTGGTTATTCATCACGTTGATTCCCTTGTGTAAATTTAGCAGTAACAAAGTCTGGACAAAGGAGGAGCTGTGTCTAAAAAGAAGACCTTAAACATTTTCGACATGGATTGGATTCTTAGTAGTTTAGGATCCATGTCCCAAACGTATCAGGTGAAAACAAAATGAAGAACTCTAGTTAATCATAAATACCTGAAAACATCAGTGTGAGAGATCTTTTTACTTCCCGATATATTAGATTCACTCCCTTCTAGCTCGTAGAGCTCCTGCTCATCAGTGGGAACCTGTACATCCCACTTCTTAGCGGTGGCGACAATGACCTGAGCAACACGAGACAAAGGATTGCCGCAAGGCGAGAAATGGCGATAGCGAGGAGTTCCCATCAAGAACAAGGCAATGGCAAGCCCTGCACACGCTGCCGCTAAACAAAACCCCAGTACCCATTTTCCATCATCTTCAATGTAAACCAAAAAGGTATTAGAGAACAGAGAACCCAGGTTTAGAGCCAAGTAGAAATAGCTGAAGAAGGCAACTTTTGAGCGTTGCTCTTTGGGATGCGTTTCATCGAACTGGTCGGCCCCAAAGGTGGCAATTGAAGGTTGGTGGCCGCCATTGCCAAGTGCAACCAGATATATTGCTAGGTAAAATACTCCGACGCCGATGGAAGAAACTGGGATGCACTCTTTCTCTCCGTCGCCACAGCCGGGTGGCTTGATCAGTAGGAGCCAAGAAGACAGTGATAAAAGAACTAGGCCCTGTTGAGTTCAAAACATACATAGCACACAACATACAATTCAATGTTATAGAAGAATAGTAGCATAACAAACATGAGAAGGGTTGAGTATCTAATAAGGTAAATCATTAGTGTGAAAAAAATAAATCTTAATCACCAAAAGTAAGATGAGCTGAAAGATAGTGCAGGCCATGTATCTTCCCCAGTAAGAGTCACTAAGAAAAGCTCCAATTAAGGAACACAAGTACACAGTTCCAGTCCATTTGCTGACATTGTTTGCAGCTTCTGCATTTCCTTGATCTAACACTCTCCTCAGGAACAGAACCAAATTCACAGCTAACCCAAAAAATGCAAGTTGGGAAAGACCTTGGTTTACTGCATGGTTTGTATGTAACAATTTATGCATCAACGAAAGAGTAAAACTTTCACATATAGGTTTTCAAAACTCCCCTATTCCATTATAGTACAACAAATTAAGCAAATTAATGGAACAGGTTATCATTTTAATTTGATCAATACCCACCCAACAGTAGTATAGCTGATGTCCACCCTCCTGAGCTTGATCTAACTGCTGGATTTCCATGCCTATCAATTGAACCATCGTTGGTAGTGGGAAAAGCCTTGATCTTCAGTTCGCTATCTACAGATAATTGTGTGCCATTGATTTCTTGCCCAAGATAATGCTCCTGATTAATCAGTAACCAAGAAAAACTCAAATTATTCTATGTTACAGTTTCGAACAAAGCAAGACATTAGCTTTCTATTGCAATACCTTTCGAGGATGATTATCAAACAATATAGAAGATGTCATATTGCACGTATAGCAAGTACACTTTGGCTCCCGTCAATAGTTTTTCAATTATCAAAGGTGCAAGGACCATGCATATGAGGTTCTATATATATATATAGATATATCCTTCGAGGTGAGTGACAAACAATATTTATCCTGTAGTCTCCCTGCATTTTTCCGGTAGAAGGGTTAGCATACAAAATTATTAAATTGTAAAAAATAAATAATAAAGAAACTTTTGAATTTGATCAACTTATTTTATATTCGATAAATAGATGTGTCAACCATACAAGTCACGAGAACTTGTGACCATCCTAAGATGAAAAGGAAAGCCAACTACTAGTCATGCTTGCCTTTTATGTACCACAACTAACAAGAAATATAACCTAAGAGTAAGCTTAAGTGCAAAACTTACTTTAAACTCATCCAACTTAAGCATACCATGGAAGTGGAAGAGCATACATATATATAGGAGAAAACTCTTGAAAATTAACAGCATAGACTATTTCATGTAATTGATTTGACAGCCAAATAAAGGAAAAGTTGTGGCTCAAAGTAAAAGAGCAACAGCGATCGTCAACTAGCTGGGTCATGTAGATGGGTAATCTACCAAGTAGTCTTGATAATACACTAGCTATGACAATCAAAAGTATTAATTTAGTCTTTCGCTACAATTTGCCATAACATATTTGTTGGCAATTATCAGCACTCTTCCTAGATCCATTAGAATAGTCTTAATAGAGTAACATGAAAGGATACATCTATCTAATGCTTGCACCAGTGCTTGCACAGTTGACAGAAAGGTTACAACTATCCTCTAACAATTTGCACCCCTTCAAAATACGAGTTTCTCCGCACAGGATGTAAGACACCGAAGATAAGGCGCTCTCCTCTCACTCTAATAATAGAGGGTTTCCAACTTTTACAGTGGAAATAAATGATATACGACTGTTTGTACGTAGTAGTCGCTTTGAAAATGTCCTCAAAGCCGCTCTCGAAAAGAGCAGTTGAGCGTGAAGTAAACAGGATCTACTAATGAAAACTATTATTATAAGATATAATTACTGATCACCATAATTTAATAATATTAAAAACAAATGGAAACTTGTATTATTCGAAACAAATCACCACATGCAAGAAGGATATCAGCAATACTTCATCATCCATCACAATATATAAGACGTATGATAATATAAGAGCATGTAATGTGGCTTTTCCATTAAAAAGGTTGCGGCCAAGGATATACAGGAAACCCAATACCTCCTAGCAAACCTTTCTGCAATCGGGCATATCGATCGGTCCAAACAGTATACACACAACAATCAACATCTTCATCAACCACACCATGCATTCATGCTTACCACCCCAGGAAAACCCACAAAAGCCATAACCATCTAATCAGAGTATTCTTTCCAAAGACCATTACTAGTCGTACATATGAATGTATATGATGTGATATAAACCCACCATAATCACGGATAACATGCCGTACGCCACCTTTCACAAGGGTCGGTCAATGAAACGAGTCCTCCAGACCCTTTGATCTCCGGCGAGGGCAGGGAAAGCGAACCCAGAGAGCGGTCTGTATCGGGTCGGTAGTAGGAGGAGCAAGCCCCAGTCCCTCGCAGCGGTAGTAATCGGAGACGGACCAAGAACAAAGTTGTTGTCATTTATGAGTGGCTAGCCACTTACGACCTGTTGAGGTTGGCCGGAAGGGAAGACGAAGAGGACGACCCAAGATCCTGCTAACAGGGTATACAACGAAATACTAGGGGGAGTTCTTGCCTTGCGGGTGGTTGCGGAAGATGTGTCCTCCCTCTGTGTACGTGGTGAGATTGAAAGGGATAGTAAGAACACATGTAAACTTGTGTGTGTTAGATAGACGGATGCATTAATTTCGTGACTGCCAACTGGTGCATGGTGTCGTCGGCCGAACTTTTTGTGACAAAACTTATTACCACCATACGGTTTAGAAGGGCAGTACGTAACTACGTACGTACATGTATCATATGCTATTATTAAAGTTTCAGTCTAAATTAAATTAATTTATTAAAGTTAAAATTAATAATTTTTTTATATTTAAGATAAGTATGAATAAATATTTAAGATGAGTATTGATAAATATGTATAGATATCATATATTTAAAATAAATATGGATAAATATATGTAAATACTTCGTAATCTTTAATTTATGATAGATTAAATTAAAATTATGAAAAATAAAGATAAATACGGTTATGGATTCAGGTATGTTTCCATTATTAAAAGATTTAATATGAAGAAGAAAAACGTTTTACTGTGATAGTTTTATCATCTATAAAACTTAGTTAAGTTAAATATACAACAAGTAGTATCAAGAGTGTCTTCATATTAAATCAATGAGGATTAATTTAATTTGTGTTTACTTTTTTTTGGATAAAGATTCAAAAAAAAAGATAGATTCCAAAATAAAATCTTATTTGAACTGTTTAGTTCCATATCAAATCTAGATCTAATGATTCAGGACATCCTCAAAACATTGGCATCTTCATCTTCCCTTTTTTCTTTAAAGGGAGCAAATTAATATAGTCTTATTGGGAATGACCCAAATTTGGCACTAGTTAGTGGGTAAGAAAAATTTATATATGCCATATTTGTTTTCACATCAACGTTATTTTTTTGTAAAATATCAAATAAGGAAAATAAAGTTATAAAAGAAAATGTTATAATTTCATAAAGTTCCAAATAAAGATATTTTTATAACCTTTTCAGTTTTATATTATTTATATTTAGGATTATTAATTTCAAATTATAGTTCAGTTATAATTAATATTTTAGAATTTATCGAATACTACGATATACTACTTCTTTTGTAGAAATTAATTTATTTTAAAATATTAACACGATTGTGGGTATATGATTCATGTAAATATTAATCTACCAAAAGGATGGTTAATATTTAACAAAATTATATATTTATTTGTACTAATAAATATGGGTTAATTATCAATATTCCATGTGAATAATAAATCGGCCTAAAAGAAGGTTTAGTATTTGACAAGATTTATTATCTATATTTGATTACTACAGTAAGAGTATTACTTACAAATTAATATTTCTGTCCAAAGACTAAATATTAATATTGTGCTAGGTATCTTTTGATGGGAATAACCATTGTTTGAATTATTAATCTTATTATGTGCATGTTATTTTGTTCTATTTCCAGTTAATCAATCTCCTTCAATGATTTCTCCCAACATCAATTCAGTTCCAATCCTTAAAAATAATTTTAAAGATTGGAAAGGGAGTGTGATGATCGTTCTTGGCTGCATGGATCTTAACCTTGTGTTAACGACTAAACAACATGCTTCTCTTATAGACAAAAATTTTATTGAGGAAAAATGGACAATGAAAAGGAGGAACGTTCAAATCTCATGAGTCTTATGATCATGAAGCGTTAGATTTCAGAGATCTTCAGAGACGATGTGTCTGAGAAGGTTACTACAGCTATTGAATTTCTTAAAGAAACTGAAATGCATTGTGTAAAAAATGATAAGGCTGAAACAAGCATGTTTTAGTCGAACTTGATTTCAATGAAGTTTAAAGGTAAAATAAGTATAAGAGAGTACATCTTAGAGGTGTCAAATATTGTTTGAAAACTAAAAGCAATAAAGTTAAAGCTATCTGAGGATTTACTCATGCATTTAGTTTTAATTTCTCTTCTAGTACAATTTAGTTAATTTAAGGAAAATTTCAACTATTAAAAGAGCAAATAGACTCTTAATAAGCTCATTTCTTAGTGTGCAAGAAGAAGAAAGATAGAAGCAAGAGCAGGCTAAAAGTGCTCACTTGGCTAACACCTATCAGGATAAAAATAAGAAAAGAAAGAGGGCTAAGAAAGTTAGTAATGATTCTTACAAACAACAGCAAAAGAAAGTAAATCAGGTTTCTTGCTAATTCTTTTGCGGTAAACCTGGACATATGAAGAAGAAATGTACTAAGTATTATGTTTGGCGTGTAAAAAAAGGTTCATTTCTTAATTTTGTTTGTTCTTCTTCAGTGTCAATACACACTTGGTGGCTAGATTTTAATACTACAACTCACATAAGTGTGTCAATGTAGGGTTGCCTTAGTTGCCAAAAGCTAAATGTTGCTGAAAGATTCATCTATGTGGGTGATGGCAAATTAGTTATACTTTAAGCAATAGGAACTTAGCTTATTATTAAAGACAAGATATTATTTAGATTTGAAAGAGACAATGTAGTACCATCATTTAGACAGAATTTTGTTTCTATTTCTATGTTAGACAAATTTGGTTACTCTAGTTTATTTAATAATAAGTTTAGTCTTTTTTTAAATTCGAATATTATGGGTACGGATTCCATGTCTCTTTATTATAATCAATATTTACTTGATACTATTGTTTCTTTTAATGAAATTTTGCATGTTGGTTTACGTGGTATAAAAAAAATTAACCAATGAGAATTCTATTTTACTCTAGCACAAACGTTTAGAACACATTTCTAAACATAGAATTGAACGACTTATGTGAGATGAAATTCTTAATTCTCTTAATTTATCAGATTTTCAAGTCTTTGTTGAATGCATTATGGAAAAATAAACAAACATAAGAAAACTAGGTGTCAATAGATCTTCAAGCTTCTTAAAACTAATACATACGGACATTTGTGGGTCATTTCCTACAGCTTCCTAGAATGGTCAACGATATTTTATTATGTTCATAGATAATTATTCTCGTTATGGTTACCTTTATCTCATTCATGAGAAGTCTCAAGCATTGGACATGTTTAATGCATATAAGACCGAAGTTGAGAATCAATTTGATAAAACTATTAAATTAAGGCTATCATATTTGACCATGGTTGTAAATAAAATGGTAGATATGATGAATCATGTGTACAACGTCCAGGACCTTTTGCCAAATTCCTAGAAGAGTATGAAATTGTCCCACAATACATAATATCGAGTACTCTTAGCATGAATGGTGTTGCTGAAAGATAAAACCGAACATTAAAAGGTAAGGTGAGAAGTATCATTGCTCATACAACTTTACCTGATCACTCTAGGTTGAGACGCTAAAGACAACAGCATATCTTCTTAATAGGATACCAACAAAGGCAACAATTAAGTCCCTTTATAAATTGTGGACTAGAAAAAACCCAGTATCAAGTATTTACACATTTGGGGTTGTCCAACTAAGGCAAAGCCTTATATACCAAATAAAAGGAAACTGGACTCAAGAACAGTTAGCAGCTATTTTGTTGGGTACTCTGAATGAAGTTTTATGATCCTACAACAAAGTCATTCTTTAAGACGAGAAATACCCAGTTCTTTGATGATATAGAGTTTGGAGGGGGAAACGATATTAGAGGCTTTGTCTTTGAAGAAGAATTTGTTTCTCTTCTCATAATTATTCTTGACAATAATCAAGATCATATTTCTGATGTTGTTCAAGAAACAATAGCAAAATTACAAGACAATGTCGAGAATCTCCCTAATAAAGTTATACCTGAAGAGTAAACTCAACAGCCTCAAGTACAAATGTCATTGATGAGATCCACAAGAGAAAAGATAAATACAATTTCATATGATTATATCATCTTTTTCCAAGAATATGCATATAACATTGGAATGGTAGAAGATGATCCAATCAGCCTTTATCAAGCCATGAAGAGTTCTAATTCTCAAAAGTGGATTGATGTTATGAATGAAGAGATGAAGTCTATGAAAGCTAATGGCTTTTGGGATCTTGTCTCATTGTCTGAAGGTGTGAAACTGATTGGTTATAAATTGATATTTAAAACTAAGAGGGATTCAAAAGGTAATGTATAAAGATATAAGGCTCGTCTGGTTCCTAAGGGTTTCGCTCAAAAGGAAGACATTGATTATAATGAGACTTTCTCTCCAGTTTTATTGAAGGACTCATTCAGAATAATTATAGCATCAGTAGCACATTTTAATCTTGAGTTATATTAAATAGATGTAAAGATTGTGTTTTTAAATGGTGATATTGAAAAAAAATTTATACGGTGCAACTAGAAAACTTTGTATTATGAAATTCAAAGAATATGGTTTGTACATTAAAGAAATTCATCTATAGACTTAAGCAGGTTTCTTGTCAATGGTATCACAAATTTTATCAGGTTATTCTCTCGCTCAACTTCGAGATGAATGTGACTGATGATTGTATATACTATAAGTTTGTAGGAGTAAGTATATTTTTCTAGTTTTATATGTTGATGATATATTGCTTGCTAGCAATGATATAAATTTTTTGCACGAAACCAAGAGATTATTATCAAAGAAATTTGAAATGAAAGATCTTGAAAATGCGTCTTTTGTATTAGGAATTCAAATACATCGGGATCGCTCTCAATGTATACTCAAATTATCACAAAAGACCTATATAAAAAAAGTGCTTAAGAGATTTGGCATGCAAGGTAGTAAACTAGGAAATACCCCTGTTTCTAAGGGAGACAAATTCAATCCCAATCAATGCCCTAGAAATGCCATAGAAGGAAAGAAAATTCAAAATATTCCCTATGTTTCAGAAGTAGGAAGTCTAATATATGCTCAAGTATGTACGCGTCTAGATATTGCATATATTGTTGGAATGTTGGGCAGATACGTAAGTAATCTAGATTGGATCATTGGAAAATAGCCTAAAGGTCATGAGGTATCTTTAGAGACTAAAACATTACATGCTTACATATCGAAAGTCAGATCAACTTGAGATCATTGGGTATTCTGATTCCGATTTTGCTAGATGTCAAGATAGTCGTCAATCCACTTCTGGCTATGTCTACTTCCTTATTGAAGGAGTTATATCTTGGAAGATTGCTAAGCAGACTCTCATAGCTTCTTCCATCATGATAGTTGAATTCATAACTTGTTATGAGGCATCCAATCATGGAATATGGTTGCGGAATTTTATCACAGGGTTGCACATTGTTAATAATATTTAAAGACCACTTAAGTTCAATCTACAGTATTATATTCAAATGACAATAGGAGTTCATCTAAATCAAAACATGTAGAGATCAAGTTTCTTATTATAAAAGAAAGAGTTTAAAGTGGTAAAGTTTTTATAGAGCATATTGGGACAAACTCCATGGTTGCGGATCTTCTTACTAAAAGTTTACTACCCATGGTCTTTTATAAGCATGTTGTTTATCAAGGTGTTGTATTATTTGATGACATGTTACTTTAGTGGGAATTTGTTTTGAATTCCAACATTTAGCTTATGTTTCACTCTATTTTGGCAATCTCATAAAGTTAGACAAGTTGAAAATATAAATGTTTAGATCAAATTACATGTAATTTTCATGCTGCGCATTCATATTTGATCTATGTCATTTAATTATGTTGATATATGTTACTATGAATAGATTTAGTTACGATATATATAACAAAGGTCGTCTTGATTATATATTAACATTTATTAATGGACGAGATTATTATTTTTGGAATAATAACGTATGCTATTTTGGAGCTCATAAGGTTATATGGTGATATACAATTATCTTTATATATATAGTACAAGGGGTAGATTGTTAGATTTTGGATGTATATATACATAAATATAATTGTATCATATGCTATTATTAAAGTTTGGGCCAAAATTAAATTGCTCTGTTAAAGTTAAGATTAATGGGTCATTAATATTTACAATAAGTATGGATAAATATGTATCGATACCATATATTAAAATAAGTGTTGATAAATATATGTAGGTATTATTTTCGTAATCTCTAATTTATGATGTGTTAAATTGATATTATGAAAAATAATGATAAATACGGTTATGGTCCCCAAATTCACAAAGAGTTTTTTTTTATGGTATCTCATCATCTAAAAACTCTCGTTTTGAAGAATCAATGCTGAATTTGAAATATCAAAACCTAAAAAAGTGAAAAATCGTTTTACTTTTATCGATTCAAGTACATTTTTGTTATAAAAATCTATTTTCATGATGATTTAATATGAAGAATAAGAAGATTTTATTATGATGGCTTTATCATTTATAAAACTTGGTTAAGTTAAATATACAACACGAAGGAGTACTAGGAGACAATAAATTGTTGCTTCTTCGCTTTCTTCTCTAGAAGATGTGTTGGCGATGGCTAAAAGAGTTGGGTAGAAGGAGAATTCAGTCCAGGTTAAGACAGAAACATGGAGGTGGATATAAAATCTGTGGTTCCTTGTGCAGTTTTCCATTTTTCGTTAACCTTTGATCACTTTTAAAAAAGGCAGATATTGTCATAATTTTAAATATTGTATTATTTTATTAACTAGTTTGACCTGATATTTTGTATGCTTTTATAGAAATTAGTAGAGACTTGGTGTGCTACCATTTATCCTTATGCCCCATTTTTAAATAATGATTCCCCCTAAAATTACAATTTTTAATTAATTTACGATAATTTAACCAATATTTAATTAAATATTCATCAATAAAATTCATTTTAGAATCTAATAAAACTTTTTAAATATAATTTTCAAAATTTTAAATGTAAAATAATTTTTTAAAAAAAAATTGGTTTTAAAATTAGTTGATCTAGTTCAACCCAATTGAACCAAACAACCTCTATCTGACTAAATCTGGTAATAATGACATGAAAAGTTTTTATTTCTGTGAACTCGTGATAGAAGAAGCGGCGTTTGAAATGTGGATGAAAATCTAAGTGAAAACTGCTAACATACGTCCTGGAGTCGAGTCGGAAGATTGTGAGTTGATAGTTGATACCAACTTCGATTCGATCTTTTAACAAAACCCACCCTAATTAATAATTATAATCAAATAAAACCAAATTAATACAAATGAGTCGGTTTGCTAGATATGTATATGTGAGAGCATACGTCTCAGGTCAAAGAAAATCATGAGTTAAAGATCAATTATACATGTGGTAGGCAAGCCTTCCAAAAATGGCTTATAATTTTGGATTGAAAGGCTTATGGCATCGGAAAAAATATCTTTAAAAAATCCAGTATAAAACTCTTTAAAAAAAAGTGCCCCCAACAATTACACTTAATAAAAAAAGAATAATACTGTTACAAGTGGTAAAAAATAATAATAACGTTGTCGTATAAAACTCATTAAATACCGTCAAAGGTAGCCAACACCAAAATAAAAAATAATAATAATAGCGATTACACTTAATAAATAATAATAATAATAATAATAATAATAATTACATTTAATAAATAATAATAACATTGTCACAGGTCGCCAACACTATAATAAAAAATAATAATAATAATACCGTCACAAGAGGCCAACGCTGTATAAACCCATTTTTTAAAAAAAGAATATAATGGTTTCATTTTTTAAACAACAAATCAATAGATTTTTACTCTTTCATTTTTTTCCTCATTGCATAAATCTTTGCCCTATATGAAATCGTGCATTTCATGAATTTTTTTATTTTTTCCTAATATTGAATTACGAACATGAACTAATCATCCGAGTACATAGTAATTTATAGGGGTGGGCATGGACGTCCGAATTTGACCGAGTGTGAAGCATATCTGACCGAATTTGGCCGACCAAATTCGACCGAATTAAAACAAACCAAACATGGACATTTCTTTGTCCGACCGAACGACCGACCGAGTGTCCGATATTTTATATTAATAATATAATATCTTCAACATTTGTAAGGTTAATATTATTGTTTATAAAAATTTTAAAATATAATATATGGTAAAATTACTTAAGTTCATACACAAAATTGATATTTAATATCTTAAATAATAAAAAGTGACATATATAGGATACACATATTTATAACGTATTCAAATGTTCTGCTCTCGCATAATTAGTTGAAAATATAAGAGTTTACATAATGAGAAATAACTTGAATGAATTACCATTCTTAATTTTATCAATAAGGCCATCCCCACCAACAATGTCAGCTCCACCAGCCTTAGCTTCTTCACCAGCAATCACCTCTACAAATATGGTCACTTTCACAGTCTTTAAAAACATATTATGAAACCGTTAAAAACTACCTAATGCAAAATAAACAATTTTGATCATAAAAAATTACCTTTCTAGCGCCATGGGGTAGTGTACTCAGTCGATGCCGGTCACGTGTATGAGGTATGAGGGTAATGTATAGCGAAGATGTGATGATAATGACATGAATGAGCAGAGAATGAGTTATCAGAATGCATGAAAGTATAGAGTGGGTGATTTTAGATTCATTATTTTGTGATCGTAGAAATAGTTTTTGGCCGTTTATCGCGTTAGGACGTGTTATGGGTAATTTTGGATGGGTTATTAGTTATAGAGCATGTCATTTAGATGTTGTGTATTTTATTTTATTTTATAGGATTTTTCCTGATTTTTCTAGAATTTGTTTAAGATTTATTTCGCGTTAGTTATTATTTTTTACTCGAGACGGACTCGAGTCAAGTTTTAATTACGAGTTTGCCATCCACCCTTTTCTTTTCTCCCTCGACACTTCTCCCACCCAAAACCCCAGCCACCCCATGTGCCGCCGCCGCCGTTGTCGGCGCCGCCCGGCCGCCGACCGATGCCGGTCTGCCCCGTCGCGCCGTCGCTGTGTCGCCCCGACCAGCCCCGGACTAGGACGGGGGAGGCCGGCAGACGTCGGAGGAGGGCTGGGGTCAGCGGGGGGAGGGCGGTGGAGGG